>SJYT01065758.1:5811-18008 GCA_006410635.1 Cephalophus harveyi | reverse complement strand
AGTTCACGGTTCACGTATCGCTGAAGCCTGGCTTGGAGAATTTTGAGCATTACTTTACTAGCATGTGAGATGAGTGCAATTGTGCGGTAATTGGATACACACTGAGAAAATTTTATTCAAACAATGTGTAATTGGAATACATTTTGAAAATATATTTTAAAGACAAGATGCTTCAAAATCCAGCAGGTAATGTTCTTCTTTAAGGCAAAATTATCTACACTATCAATATTTTCCATCCTGAAACACTAAATCAGTCTTTAAGGTACTAAAATCATATACATTAAATACCTAGAGATGACCAATTTTTCATTCATTCTCATTTCATTAAAACCTTTTATCCTTTTCCCAAAGGTACACTTACACAATTATGAATACTAAACCTTTTTGAGAAACTTCTATTTTCATATGTTTTGGGTATGTACAGGTGACTATAGTGAAAGTTGAATTCTAGTTCAAATAAGGATAGAGTGTAACATCATTCCCCTACTGATATCTATGTAAATAGCCATATCTAGCAAATCTATTGCTTTCATTAAGNATTATGAATACTAAACCTTTTTGAGAAACTTCTATTTTCATATGTTTTGGGTATGTACAGGTGACTATAGTGAAAGTTGAATTCTAGTTCAAATAAGGATAGAGTGTAACATCATTCCCCTACTGATATCTATGTAAATAGCCATATCTAGCAAATCTATTGCTTTCATTAAGCGAATAACAAGTTTCATAGGGTAATTTATTAAAAAGAAAAAACTTGTCTATTTTTTCAAAACCATGGCAGTAATATATTAGGGGAGAAAAAATCATACATTTTCCCTCTCCTTCATTCTGAGGAGCAGAAGTCATCACTATATATTATAAAAATCTCAGATTATCTTAGAATATATATATATATTCCAAATGTACAGTTGATTTTTTAAAATTCATTGACAGGCTTAAAACTTGTTTTTGCCGAGTCCAAAGAAGATGAAAACTGGTCTTCTGAGCTGAATGGAGAGTGCAAACACCCCTGCTGCTGCTGCTGCTGCTCCTAAGTCACTTCAGTCATGTCCGACTCTTAGCCACCCCATAGACTTCAGTCTACCAGGCTCCTCCGTCCATGGGATTTTCCAGGCAATAGTACTGGAGTGGGTTGCCATTTCCTTCTCCGGCAAACACCCCTGAATTATGCTATTTCCCTATAAAACTATATAGGGAGTGATTCTTGAGATTTTTCTGGTAGATGGCTTCCATCCTGCTTGTTATCACATAAGTGAATCTCAATAGGATGACTGTATGACCAGAAGTAATAATCAGAAAAGTAGAAAGACATTAAGCATAAAATGGGCTTCTTATCAATCCAGAGATATTTACAAGATTCATGTTGCCAATGGAAGAGTTATGAACAGAACTGAATAGAAATGAAGCCTATTCTACTTGACAAGGTTAATGTACTCTGTTAAAGATAACTATGCATTTGATCAGGTGATTTGTAAAGTGTAATCAAAAAGTTATACATTCATGTGAGGAAA
Source organism: Cephalophus harveyi (assembly GCA_006410635.1). Taxonomy (NCBI): domain Eukaryota; kingdom Metazoa; phylum Chordata; class Mammalia; order Artiodactyla; family Bovidae; genus Cephalophus; species Cephalophus harveyi. Next base: position 16,497 of record SJYT01065758.1, on the reverse strand, counting down.
TCTTTTCTGCATTTATTAGACACACAATATATTAATTTACATGATTTAGCTAGTAATTTCCTTGTTATGAAGACAATATACAAAGAAGAATCTACATTCTTGAAACTAAGAGTTAACTTGCAAAGAACATAACTGAAGTCTGAACAAATAGGCAAATATTCCTACTAAGAACATAATGGCAAGGACATCTTTCATTCTTAGATGGCTTTATTAAGAGTCTCCTTTCTCATACCAACAACATAATGAATAGCAAAACAAACCACACATAAATTTAGCAGGTCATAACCTGAAACCAAGCTCACTTGATTATGTGTCATGCTTACTGTCCCTGTCTGTACTTTGTACTATTAGGTCAACCACAAAGAACATAGCTCAAGTAAGACAGCTCCTAAGAAGGCTAGAACTATACTTGGTGGCTTGAATATTTCTGTGTCCAAGCTTGCTTCTAAAGAACAAGAAACATCAGAACTTGGTATGATGAAGAACTAAACATGAGATGTTTTCCCCAATTTTTGAATGATGTAAATTCAAGGATCCTGTAGAATATCATGGAAATTGAAAATGTTCTATTTCAATGTTGACTGAGTCTTTGTTTTCTCAACTGAAAGGTGACCTGGGTTATATTCACATGGATTAAGAAATTGTACTATTCTTGAAACTGCTAATCTATGGTCACAACATGATTTATTAAATAATCCTTTTATCAGTGATTTCCCCCCCTCTTTTATTAAATATTAAATAGGCTTAAAAAAAAGAAATATATGACAAATTTTCACTCCTATGTATTGGAGGTTGATACCAATATCAATTTCCTTGGTACACATTTCCTTGAGGTTATTTATCTGTGGTTTTGAGGGCAAAAATTTATGTTTAAAACTCTCTCACCCATTGCCGAGCGTGGGAGCCAGCCCACGCTGGGAGCCAGCGTGAGGAACTCCACCCATGGCAAAGGTCATGAGGAAGGAGGCTTGGCATATGCAAAGGTGTGATCAAGCCTCAGGAAACCCCCTGTTCCCGAGCATCTACCCCCAAAACCAGAGTCTGTTTTATGCTCTCACCCATCACCATTTCTCTCAGAGTAGAAGTTAACGTGAAGCTCCAAGTCAATAAAAATTCCTGGGCATGACAAGAGTGTTTCAACTTATGAACTCCTCTGAAGGTTATCTAGCTTGCCTGTATAGGTTCGTCCTGCCACATGTGACTGTTTACAGCCTTCCAACCATGAGAGGCACAAGATGTTTTAGACTTACTAAAGGCAGATTCCTTTGGGAAGTTTGAAATTACTAATATAGTGGGTTGGTTAGGAATTATATTGGTGAAGGGTTTTTCATTTGTTGTGCCAATAATTGCTGCTAATTCCCTGCCCTGGGTGGGACAAGGGTGTCTCAGGTCAAACCTCTTGGCTGGCAAACTAGCTTGTGTGACAGAATTATCCATACTCCTGCCACTATGCACATGATTGTTTACTACCTCTCAACCATAAACCGCACAGAGAGTTTGGAGTATTTTGAGAGTCTTAATTAGCATAGGGCTTTTCTCATTGTTGAGTCAATGATTGTCCCCTGGTCTCCATATCCTTAGGCACCTGGGAATACATTAATCAATGTATTTGGAATATAGAAAAGGAAATATAGTAGTTTTATTATCCATACTCCTGCCACTATGCACATGATTGTTTACTACCTCTCAACCATAAACCGCACAGAGAGTTTGGAGTATTTTGAGAGTCTTAATTAGCATAGGGCTTTTCTCATTGTTGAGTCAATGATTGTCCCCTGGTCTCCATATCCTTAGGCACCTGGGAATACATTAATCAATGTATTTGGAATATAGAAAAGGAAATATAGTAGTTTCTAAGGTTAGCAATACTAGACTTTCTGAGTTAATGAATTTTCTCTTTTGTAATAGATCACTGTACTTTGTTATAAATCACTGTGTCCTTGCTATGTAAAAATGTAACTTTATCACTATCTTAAGACTAAATAGATCTTAAGGGGAACATTGGTGAAAGGACTTTTATTTGTTGGGCTGATGTTTGCTGCTAAATCTCCATATTCCCCGCCTTTATAATGAATATAACTAGCATATAGGAGAAATAAGTATTAACTTTTAAGATTGATCACGTTAACCTTGGGTTAAATAAATTCCTTTCTTGCTTGTAACTCACTACACCCTCACCCTATAGGAATGCAGCTTTATTTGGAGGGTGGTGCCTGGTTTAAGAAAAAACACCCTTGGAAAAAATAAGTTTTTTGGTTATCAGAAAGAAAGGGTCGTAAAATGTCAGCAGGCCTCATGGCCAGAAGATGATGTAAAACCCCTAAGACCTTTTTTTTATGTAAAGCACCTGATTTTGATAAAGGTCAGGACTGATGACCCCCGCGTGATTCTGTATTCATCCCTATGTGTAACAAAAGGTATATAAGCAAACCTAAAAAATAAAGAAAGGGGATCAGTTTCTGGAAAGACTGTCTCCCCCATATTGCTTCTTTCTTGCTCCCCGTTTTTCCGGCTGAATTCCCATCTGGAGCTTGGATGCTATTCCACGTAAACCAAGTTATTCAGCCTCTTTTTCTCCACTAATTTTCCTACTACACTATCCGTTTCTAACCTCTCTATATATCTGTAATTAAATAAGTTATTTCAAAGGACGCCAACTCCGTCCCCACCTTCAAATCACCCTGGATTCACCAGGGCTGGACCCCAGCAACCCATGATGATGATCTTCCTCTTCTTCTTCATTGCTTAACTCAAAAATTTTCACTTCCTCTACCCTTTTATGTTTGTTTATTTTATTTATTTATTTTTAATTAATTTATTTATTTTACTTTACAATATTGTATTGATTTTGCCATACATTGACACTTTTAAAATTCTGGTTTGTTATTTATGTTAAAGGCCATAAGATGACCCCAGGGAGAGGAAGAAAAAAAGAGAAGCTATTCAAAATTCCTATTTATTTTCAAGATTTTGTAACTTGTAAAGCCTTTATTTTGAGGCAGTACCATATATTTCTACTTATTCTACTTCACCTCCTCAAGGCCTTGACCTACTTGTGAGTGGATAACAGTGAAATGATATTACTTGAAATTAAACAGAAAATCAGATATATATATCCCTTCATGGGATGTCAAGTAAGAGGAACCAGGGGAAACTACAGAAAATGGGAACATAATCTAAATTGAAGTCGCTTAGTCATGTCCGACTCTATGCGACCCATGGACTATAGTCCACCAGGCTCCTCCGTCTGTGGGATTCTCCAGGCAAGAATACTGGAGTGGGTTGCCATTTCCTTCTCCAGGGAATCTTCCCGACCCAGGGATCGAACCCAGGTCTCCCGCATTTCAGGCAGATGCTTTAACCTTTGAGCCACGAGGGAAGCCCAAAGATATATAATGGAGAACTATTTTGATTGGGGAAAAGAAAACTTTTATAGTAAAATAAAAATAAATAAATAAATAAAAAGACTTGCAGAATAAATCAACTATACTTCAAATAAAAAAATATTTATAGAATGCTATATTTATCAAATAATTTAGAGTCAAGATCAATACTTTCATTTAAAAATGAGATATCTGAGCTTCAGTATCTTGTGTCTATTTGGTGGGGAGTGTTATGTGAATGCATGCTCAGGTGTGTTCAACTCTTTGTGACTCCATGGACTGTAGTTCACTGGCTCTTCTGTCCGTGGGATTTCCCAGGCAAGATTATAGAAGTCGGTTGCCATTTCCTTCTCCAGAGGATCTTCAAAGCCCAGAGACTGAATCTGTGTCACCTGATTAGAAGGTGGATTCTTTTCCACTGAGCCACCTGGGAAGCCCCAGGGAGTGTTACATTCTATTATTTACTATTGTCACTGAAGTAACTCTGATGTATTAAGCTTTTGCTTAATATTTAGATTCACTGTTCTCTTATATTTGAACATTATCCCCTCTTTATAAAAGGCAAAATAAATAAAAAAATACTTGTACTTTATGAGTATATAGAGTATATATACAATACTTCTTCTTAACAGTCACCTTTTCAAATATATTTCAGTGTGAATCTTTTGTTCTCTTCTATAAATCCATAGAAGATGGAGGATTTTTATATAAATCATCAAAAAAATGTGAACGTGAAGTCACTCAGTTATATACGACTCTTCACAGCCCCATGGACTGTAGCCCGCCAGGCTCCTCTGTCCACCAGGATACTATAGACAATATTGGAGTGGGTTTCTATTTGCTTCTCCAGGGGATCTTCCTAACTCAGGGATCCAAACCAGGTCTCCCGCATTGCAGGCAAACTCTTTACCCACTGCACCACCAGGGAAGCCCCTATAAATTCATAGTCTCTAAATATTCTTTGTTGGAACATGTTTGCTCCATTTTGCAGTAAATTTTGGTAACCTGGAATGATTTTACCCACCTTCTGTGCCTGATTTACTTTCAGTTTTTCTTTAGGAACAACTTCAAACCAAACTGCCTTTAAAGCACTTTCTATGAACCCCAAAATATGAGCCTCCAAATAAAAATATCTCCCAAAGGTTATAGAGTACCTCATGTGAATGTTCATCTTTACTTTTACCACATTTCAGTACAATTCTGTACTTCATTTTCTGTGTCTTTCTGTATCTATGCTGTGATTCTTAGAAAGCACCCAATGCATGCTGGCTGAATAGCCTGGATATAACATCTAACTCGGAGAAGGCAATGGCATCCCACTCCAGTAATCTCGCCTGGAAACTCCCATGGACGGAGGAGCCTGGTAGGCTGCAGTCCATGAGGTCGTGAACAGTCGGACACGACTGAGCGACTTCACTTTCACTTTTCACTTTCATGCATTGGAGAAGGAAATGGCAACCCACTCCAGTGTTCTTGCCTGGAGAATCCCAGGGATGGCGGAGCCCGATGGGCTGCTGTCTGTGGGGTCGCACAGAGTCAGACACGACTGAAGCGACTTAGCAGCAGCAGCAGCAGCAACATCTAACTACAGACCTGTTTACATTTCTCTTTGGGGATCCCCCCTCAAGTATGTGTAATGCAATAATTTCAAGCTTAAACATTAGTTTTTGTGAAATGTGAACTAATATTTTCCTCCAGAAAAATAGCATTACAAATTTTGTACAACTGGGGATACCATTGCAATGCTCATAAACGCTACAAACTTCAAGAAGAAAGTAAAATCTGACTCTTTTTTCAGCTCATTCTTCTTGTTATTATCAGGACTATTTTCACCCTTGACTTTCTTAATGGAAACCTAGCCCTAATTCTTTAAAAATGCATGAAGAAGTAAACATGTAAATCCTCCTATATAATCCCAAATTAACAAACATCAATGTACCTATTATTTTTTGATTGAATAACCTAAGTGTTTATTTTTTCCTCTTTTCTACTCTCTCCCTCATTTTTTTAATCTCATCAATTACTTCCGACTGACTTGACAGTAGAAAATAAAGTAAAAATTCCCTCAGTGTGTATATCTATTAGATGATGGAGAATTCTATGAACAAAATAAGGATGTGTGACTTTGGCATTACTAATAAAGGCTTTATGCAAATTAGCATCAGTCTCAGTCTTCTCAAAGAATTTCATCCCTAAAAATGTCTTTATTTCAACAAGAAAATCAAGTGTCATTCTCATAGAAATTTTTCTTGCAATTATGTTATATTATATTGACAATTATTATGTTAGTCTTCCATCAATACAGCAGGCTTTCTGAGGTCCTAGCCTGAGTTCTTCTTTATCCTCTATATGCCTGATAAAGAGTAGTGCTTCAATTAATATTTGTTGTGTGATTGAATGAACAAATCTTTTAAAGAGGTACAACATTTAATAAGACATATATAATCAATTGTATATGGATTCCATGATTGAGCAATAAAAGGTTTTGGCAATTTTTCCCCTTATGAATAACTTGCAATGTGTTGCTGTCAGAATTATGAATTAACAACACTATTGGCAAGATTGATAGTAATGAACAAATCTTTTAAAGAGGTACAACATTTAATAAGACATATATAATCAATTGTATATGGATTCCATGATTGAGCAATAAAAGGTTTTGGCAATTTTTCCCCTTATGAATAACTTGCAATGTGTTGCTGTCAGAATTATGAATTAACAACACTATTGGCAAGATTGATAGATGATATATTAACTTTCTCTGGAATGGCATTCCATTTTCTGTAGTATTTTATTTTCAAACTATAGGTCTGCCATATCAAATCACAATTTAATGTTTATTTTTGATACATAAAATTATTTGAAAATCACATGTATGAGCATTTGAAAAATATAATGAACAGTTACAGTAATGAGCTGTAGTATCCTACCACTTCAATCTTCCTGATAGATTTCTACTTGTCATTTTGCAAATGTTTTTTGGAAGATATTTTGTTGACCATAAACAAGTCATCTATTTCAAGTGAGTCACTGTGTAACTTTGCAGTTACTTTTAAAATAATCACCAAACTCAAATAAGAAATTAATCTCTACATTCCAAAGTAAATGTAATAAGAATAATACAATTTCTGACAGTTGTAAGAAATTGGGTGGCTTATAATGTGTTTGCATAAATATTCTCCCTCTTGATCTTCACCATGACCCTTTGTATATGTGTGCTCAGTTGTGTCCAACTCTCTGACTCCATGGGACTGTAGCCCTCCAAGGTCCTCTATACATGGAAATTTCCAAACAAGAATACTGGAGTGGGTTGTAAAAAATTTCCTTCTCCACCATGATGGTCAAAGAAGCTAAAGCAAAGATAAGTTAAACAATATTCCTATGATCACAGTAATTTTCACAACTGGAAAGTAAACCAGGTCTTCTGAATTTAAAATTGCTTTTCTTTCTTTCATACTACTCTAACTTGATATTGACAAATTACTGTTTCTATCCATGATTATTCTGAAACTACTTTCTTTACTGGGTTAAAAAAACATATACTCTTTGTTCTTTAATTAAGTAGCAACAAATTAGGTCAGCACATACATCTACAATACATCCCTTGAAGTACGATTTCAAAGACCAGGTAATACAATAAGTGCAGGTTTACAGTCCCTACAATAAATTTTGAAATTAAGATAACAAGGATATCCTTATACACAGGGAAAGTTTTCTGCCTCATAGTATTTGGCCACAAATGGATTGTGTTGGTGTTAGTTGCTCAGTCATGTCTGACTCTCCTCTGTCCATGGGCTTCTCCAGGAAAGAACACTGGAGTGGGTTGCCATTCCCTTCTCCAGGGGATCTTCCTGACCCAGGGATTGAACCTAGGTCTCCTGAATTGCAGGCAGGTTCTTTATCATCTAAGCCACCAGGGAAGCAAAAATGGATTCTATCTGTGCTAAATTATTAGCCCTCTCAATTTTCCAGAGCAGATAGTCAACCTGTATAAGCAACCTTGCCCACCTACTTCAACATGCCTTACAACTACTATCATTTCTTGGTATACCACAGTCTCCAAGTGGGTGAGAATTACTGTTATCTATTCCTATGTTTTGAGAGACATTGACACAGATATAAAGATGCAACTTTAGGAAATCCCCATTATGTTTGATTATACATCCTTCTACAATTTTTTTTTTTTTTGGCAGCTATCACAGTAACTCCTAAACCTGTCCTGTGCTTTGTAGTTTCAGAAAGCATTTGATGTAGCTTGTCTCATTTATTTTCCCTGGTTCAAAAAGGCTTACGATGTTGTCCAGTATCATTCAGTAAAGAGCAAACTAGGAATAGCAATCCAAGTCTTAGGAGAGGGAATACAGCACCATCTTAAAGATCACTCTGCCTTCACACTCAACTTTAACTGTATCTCATTGTGCTGCTACCCACAAAAAGCTGACTAATTACAAATATTTATTAATTTAAGTTTTTTAATGAATTTGGTGACAGCAGCAATTTTACATAAATTGTTTGATGTTGCTTTTTGATCAAGACATTTCTCCTTTTCTTTTCTCCATCAAGTGCTAAGAACAGCATGTATAAAATAGAAAAATGATTATTCTTGAGAGATAGATTAGAAAGATTCAAGTTCATTGCCCACAATCTGACACATGAAAAGAAGTGTAAAAGAGAAAAGAAGGTACTAGCTTTGAAAAATAGGGCTGATATAGGAATTCATCAGCATCAAGCCAACTGCCAGCTTGAGACTTAACAAATCCACTTGCTTCCCTTAATTAGTACCCTTTTCCTCCTAAGGAAATCTTGATAAAATCCTTTACAAAGCTAGTTTCTTTTAAACTATGTACCATAGGTAAGCAATATTAATTGGATATTTAATTATGGATTCTCTGTGCAAGCTTCATCACTGAACAACTATTATTATATTGTAGCACTCTTACTTTTAAATTGACTCTGTAATAACTCTGAAAGCTGTGTAAAGTAAAATTAAATCCTTATCCATATACAATTACTTTTAGCATTTGTACCTGTGTCTAGGAAGTACCAAGGTTAAGTTGATATTACTCATTATGAATATAAATTATAAGATCCATTACTTTCATTCTTATTCCTATGTATCTTGAAAATACACACACACAAAATAAAAATAAAGACAATCAAAATATGATTTTAGCAGCAAAGAATGGTAAATTATTTTTGGGTAATCAATTTGTCCCTAATAAATAAACTTGTGATTTGATATTATAGTATTTAAAAGTTTGTGAGATATTTTCTATTCCATTATCTGTTCTTTTCAGCTTCTGTTATAATGGGTTGTATGCCCATTACTAAGGACACAGATTTTTATCTTTGTATAAACTTATCTCCATGTTTAAAACTAAATGTAAAAAATTCAGGGTGTGTGAGAATCATAAATTAGTGGTGTGGATATAAGGAGAGATTATATTAATAGTGATATGTTATCAAAAGGGTAGTGACAAAGTCTGGAAATGTAGAAAAAGATTTTTGAACTCTCCTCATGATTACTTTTGGGATATGCCAAACACATAGTAAATTCAGTAAAAATCAGAGCGATAAAAATCATCTTAGGTAACATATCACCAATGTGCACACAGAGACAGATGACATTCTACATTAATGCACTATGTTAGATGAAACTTCGTGAGTACACACAACTATGTGTTGGTGCCAAGGGACAATACATCAACAGGATATTTTATTGAGAACCATGCATTAGCTGCATCTGCCCATGTTTCCAGACATTAAAAACACATTATATAATGGATTTTATAAGAATACAACCTTCAACTGCATTAGCATTATTAAAATTGAATTGGATTCTAAAAGTCACTAGAGCATCCACATTTGCTACCACCACTTTTTTCTCCTAAGAAATCTTTGCTTGCTCCAAATTATGCATACTGTACAACAAACTCTTTCACATTGGCAGCTTTATCCAAGCTTTACCAACATATTAACTTCCTGTACTTATATTTTATTATTTTCCTTCATTCCTCCAACATTTGTTCATCAGGATTATAGACTACAAACCACATAATTCCTGTTCATTATCACCTCTATAATTCAGTTCTGTTCAGTTCAGTCACTCAGTCGTGTCCTGCTCTTTGCGACCTCATGAACTGCAGCACACCATGCCTCCTTGTCCATCACCAACTCCCAGAGTCCACCCAAACCCACGTCCATCAAGTTGGTGATGCCATCCAACTATCTCATCCTCTGTCGTCCCCTTCTCCTCTTGCCCTCCATCATCTCCAGCATCATGGTCTTTTCAAATGAGTCAGCTCTTCGCAACAGGTGGCAAAAGGATTGGAGTTTCAGCTTCAACATCAATCATAACAATGAACACACAGGACTGATCTGTGTTAGGATGGACTGGTTGGATCTCCTTGCAGTCCAAAGAACTCTCAAGAGTCTTCTCCAACACCACAGTTCAAAAGCATCAATTCTTCAGCACTCAGCTTTCTTCACAGTCCATCTCTCATATCCATACATGACCACAGGAAAAACCATAGCCTTGACTAGATGGACCTTAGTCGACAAAGTAATGTCTTTGGTTTTGAATATGCTATCTAGGTTGGTCATAACTTTCCTTCCAAGGAATAAGCGTCTTCTAATTTCATGGCTGCAGTCACCATATGCAGTGATTTTGGAGCCCAGAAAAATAAAGTCAGCCACTGTTTCCACTGTTTTCTCATCTATTTGTCATGAAGTGATGGGACCAGATGCCATGATCTTAGTTTTCTGAATGTTGAGCTTTAAGCCAACTTTTTCACTCTCCTCTTTCACATTCATCAAGAGGCTCTTTAGTTCCTCTTCACTTTCTGCCATAAGGGTAGTGTCATCTGTATATCTGAGGTTATTGATATTTCTCCCGGCAATCTTGATTCCAGCCTGTGCTTCATCTAGCCCAGTATTTCTCATGATGTACTCTGCATATAAGTTAAATAAACAGGGTGACAATATACAGCCTCGATGTACTCCTTTGCCTATTTGGAACCAGTCTGTTGTTCCATGTCCAGTTCTAACTGTTGCTTCCTGACCTGCATACAGGTTTCTCAAGAGGCAGGTCAGGTGGTCTGGTATTTCCCTGTATTTCAGAATTTTCCACAGTTTACTGTGATCCACACAGTAAAAGTCTTTGGCATAGACAATAAAGCAGAAATAGATGCTTTTCTGGAACTCTCTTGCTTTTTCAATGATCCACCAGATGTTGGCAATTTGATCTCTGGTTCCTCTGCCTTTTCTTAAACTAGCTTGAACATCAGGAAGTTCACAATTCATG
>SJYT01065752.1:22714-34268 GCA_006410635.1 Cephalophus harveyi | reverse complement strand
TTTCTCATGATGTACTCTGCATATAAGTTAAATAAGCAGGGTGACAATATACAGCCTTGACGCACTCCTTTTCCTATTTGGAACCAGTCTGTTGTTCCATGTCCAGTCCTAACTGTTGCTTCCTGACCTGCATACAGATTTCTCAAGAGGCAGGTTAGGTGGTCTGGTATTCCCATCTCTTTCAGAATTTTCCACAGTTTATTGTGATCCACACAGTCAAAGGCTTTGGCATAGTCGATAAAGCAGAAGTAGATGTTTTTCTGGAACTCTCTTGCTTTTTCCATGATCCAGCGGATGTTGGCAATTTGATCTCTGGTTCCTCTGCCTTTTCTAAAGCCAGCTTGAACATCAGGGAGTTCACGGTTCACGTATTGCTGAAGCCTGGCTTGGAGGATTTTGAGCATTACTTTACTAGCATGTGAGATGAGTGCAATTGTGCGGTAATTGGAGCATTCTTTTGCATTGCCTTTCTTTGGAATTGGAATGAAAACTGACCTTTTCCAGTCCTGTGGCCACTGCTGAGTTTTCCAAATTTGCTGGCAGATTGAGTGCAGCACTTTCACAGCATCATCTTTCAGGATTTGAAACAGCTCAGCTGGAATTCCATCACCTCCACTAGCTTTGTTCGTAGTGATGCTTTCTAAAGCCCACTTGATTTCACATTCCAAGATATCTGGCTCTAGATTAGTGATCACATCATCATGATTATCTGGGTCGTGAAGATCTTTTTTGTACAGTTCTTCTGTGTATTCTTGCCACCTCTTCTTAATATCTTCTGCTTCTGTTAGGTCCATACCATTTCTGTCCTTTATCGAGCCCATCCTTGCATGAAATGTTCCTTTGGTATCTCTAATTTTCTTGAAGAGATCTCTAGTCTTTTCCATTCTGTTCTTTTCCTCTATTTCTTTGCATTGATCGCTGAATCTGCCATTAGGTAATAATTTCAGCAAAGTCAGTCTAGGAATCTGTGCCCATGGCAGGTCAATCTGTTGAGGTAGCCCCTTCTCTGAGTCCCCCAGCAGCTGCCAAAGTTCGTTTCACTCTGGGTATCTCAGAGGGACTGTCCCTGAGAGGAGCCAGCAACCGCATGACAAGAGGCTGTTTGGAGCCACAAAAACACTCAGAGTTGCGGTCTGTGTTTAGAGTCATTTCAGGGGAAGGACCTCTAGCTTGAGCAAGCTGAGAATTCTCTCACCCCATTTGGGCTCATGCCCTTGTGGCAAGTGAGCCACTCAGTCTGTTCTCCTTTGAGAGCTGGGCCACTCTGTCTGGAGGCCTCCATCTGGGAATGAAAGTGAAATTTTTAGACTATATCTCCTCTGATTTTCTATCTGTGCAACCATAGCTTAATTTTTGTTTGTGATTCCTGTGTGTACCTGTGTTTTTGTGCATATGTGTGTATGTCAGTACTTGCATTGGCCAGCTGAAACTTCTTTGGTAACAGGGCTCATGTGCCACGACAGCAGGGTATCCTCCCCTGTTGCGTTGGGCTTTGCCTGTGGCAGAGCGTTGGTTGGGATTTTCCCTTCTGGACTAGCCTTAGTCATTCATTCAGTTTCATCTCTAACAGGACATCGGGTAAGATTCTCCTCTTTTGGACTGACAGGGCACTGGTTGAGAATCTCCCTTTTGGGGCTACGGAACTGTGACCCTAGGAGACCAATGTGAGTTGTCTGCTTAATAATTGATAACACTGGTCATGAATAATTGAGTATGGATAATCAGACTTCTGTTCCATATTATAGTCCCCCTAGGGTGAGTTTTGCAAAATTGGGAGATCTTCAGCTATGCTCCCATAAATGAAAGAAAATAATGTTTATTGTAACACTGTATGATCTCAGGATTCCCTGAGATCCGGAAAACAATAGCCCCTAATGGCTCTGCTATCCATTTCAAATATGATATCAAGGTGGGCCTTTGGGGCTTCCCTGGTGGCTCAGGGGTAAATAATCCACCTGCCAATGTAGGAGATCCAGATTCAATCTTTGATCTGAGAAGATCCTACATTCCACAGAGCAATTAAGCCCAACTATTGAGCCGCAACTACTGAGCCTGTGCTCCAAAGTCCAGGAGCTTCAACTGCTGAACCCACGTGCTGAAAGTATTGAAGCCCATGTGCCATATGATCTGCAACAAGAGCAGCCACTTGCAATAGAAGCCTGCACACTGCAGCCAGAGGATCGCTGCGACTCTGCAACGAGGCACAGCGAGAGGAAAGACTGGGCAGCAACGAAGATCTAGCACAGCCAAAAGCAAACAAATAAAAAACTTAGCTTTTAAAAAGTGGGCCTTTTGCAAAGTAGGCTCTTATCTTGGAGGTGTGTGTGTGCGCACACGCACATGCGTGTGTGTGTCAGTACCTGAGTCCAAATCCTATTCTCTCTTCCTGGTTTTGCTGAAAGTGAGGCATGTGAATGTGAACAAACTATAAATATGTAACTGTCTGTTGCTGTTATTTCTTTAGTCTGAAGTGAATATTTGTGAACTGGAAAAAAAAGGGGGAAGTTTTTCTAAAATCTGAAGTGGAAAAACCAACAGATTTCTGGTTCTGTCTTTACATGGGAATTGACTTGTTCTTCTAGGTATAGGGGAAGTTGGACTGAGCAAGATTTCAGGTTCACATGATCTAAGAAATATTTATTAATAGTACTGAGTCATCTTTTGGTTTGATTAACATAGACATTTGTAAGCAAGGAAAATAATATGATGAAACTTTAAGTAAATGCAAATGAGATAAGAGCTTTTAGGAATAATTATGTTTTGAAAACATCTATCTAAAATAGTCTCTCCAGATTTTGGTAACTTGAAACTAAACTAAGTTGAGTGGTGGGATTTCATTGACTATCTGGGTCATTTAAAATAGGATAAAATATTGGGACATTAGCTACTGGGGAGCTCTAAGTTTACCTACCTTTTCCTTGTTAGGAAAAGAAAACCAAAGTATAAGTTTCCAATCAGCCTATGCAGGTATGACAAACAGTTCACAACTGCTTCCCTCCTAGTTTTCACTAGAAATTAAGGTTTTTGAGAGGGGAGGATTCTAATTTAAACATGTAATTAAAGCTACTAAAAATAATAAAGGAAAATTTCAGTATACAGCAGAAGAGTAGGATAGGTGTTTTGAGTATGGTTTGGCTGAGGTTCCCTGGTGGCTCAGAGGTTAAAGCGTCTGCCTCCTATGCGGGAGACCCGGATTCGATCCCTGGGTCAGGAAGATCCCCTGGAGAAGGAAATGGTAACCCACTCCAGTATTCTTGCCTGGAGAATCCCATGGATGGAGAAGGCTGGTAGGCTACAGTCGATGGGGTCGCAAAGAGTCGGACACGACTGAGCGACTTCACCCTCACCCTTGGCTGAGATTAGATTAAACTTCACTAGGTACATGGATTTTATTATTAAAAGTAGACTGGTGCAGACTAGATTTGGTTCTTCTCTGCTAAGAGAACAGGTATACTTAGAATGCCACTTGTGACAACAGATTGTGTGACCCTTACCTTTAAGTGATCTGTATTTGTTTTTAAATATTCACAGTGACCTATGATTCTATCTAACCAAATGGTTTTGAAAACTTTTTATATTTTTGACAAGCTTTCTATCAAATTCTAATTAAAGTTCTTTTGACTTCAGCTAACTTTGGGCTGTTTCAGAGGGCCCCTGAGGCATCTCAGAGAAATGTTAAGCTAGAATTGTTTGGTATACTGAATTACATGGGAAGCATTATCAAATGAGTGATAAGCCTCCTCAGAATATATGATATGGATAAATGTTATTAATATAGACAGTCTAGAAAGTTTCCAAAATTTAGATATGTCCTACTATAATGTCATAATTTTAGTTATCTTAAAATACTTTATGTCAGAGCAAATTGATTAAGCTTCTTTATCAAAACATTGTAATCAAATCTTTAACCGTGCCTTTTTAAGTCTTTTATAGACAGCTAAACTGACGCTTTGCAAAACTGCTTTAAGAAGATTCATGAAAAAGACTGTTTTTTTTTTAAAGCATAATGCTAAACTGGGTAAGATGTTTAAAAAGTCTAGCAAAACCTAGATTAATTACATAGGATTGAGTAAACTGATCAGTATGGTTATAATTTTTTGTTTTATTTGAAATATTATTGGCTTTTAATCTATGTTTCTAACTGAGCAGTTTACCAAATGTTTCTCTCCCTATCAATATTGAAAGTTGTTTTACTTCTGACTACACTGTTGCCCCAGATGTTCAGGATAGGAAGAAAATTTTCTTACGTGTTTGTCATAGAGCATAGCTACTCATGAGGTATAACACCATTTGCTTTAAGACTGTTGCTAAAAGCACATGTACATCTGCTTTGGCCATTGAGGAAGGGAATACATTTGAAAGTCAAAATGGAGTAGCTGTGGTTCAGACATCCAAGGGAAAACTAGGTGGCCATTGTGGTTGTGATTTCGACAAGTTCCTGTATTGCTGAGAACTTGAGTTTGCTGAGCTGTATCATACTCAGGATTCCACCAGCCTTTCTCAAAGCAGTATCTGCTGGCAACTGGTAGCTACAACCTTTGACCTCAAGGTCTCCTCTTGTAATTATTAAATTTTTAGACAATAAAATTACCTTAGATCAGATGTTAGCAGAAAAATAAAAGGAGACATGTAGTGGCCAACAGCTCCTGTTATATAAATGTTAATACCATATCAGAATTTAAAACCTATTTTTTTAGACAACTGGCTTCCTGGTGACAAGTCTCCCCAAAGTGCCAGGTCCCGACTGGTTTTCAGTTTTATTCTCCTGAATACCTTAGGGAATGAGGTCTTAATCATACAAGAATTGACTCCAGGACTTGGAACTTGGTAATATTTCTAGTTCAGTCTCCATTCCCCAAATCAAGCTAGGGCTATGCTCCATTTCAGCAGGAAGTAGCCAGAATAGTTTTTGTCCCGTTCCCTGAAAGATTTGGCGAATGATGAGACAGGATTGGAGGTTGAAACCAAATTCCCCTAAAACTGAATTCCTCTGTCATGTTCATGATTAATCTGTCTATTCAAAACATTATTCCCCTTCTTGTTCAAAACCTGTTCTACTCAAGACTGAGGAGTATGAAAGAAAAGGAGAGAACTGACTGCATATTAGATTTTTTATTTTAACCTTTGGTGGTCTGTTGCTGGCTCTGCATTTTTTGTAAAAGAATGTTGCCTATAGCCTGAAATATGCAGGATATCCTATTCTCAGGGCTGTGACCTTTAAGAGTCTACTCATATAAAGATGGAAAGTTGCAGGACAGAGTAACATTTGTCTTATTGGATGTTCACAGGAACATTGTGACCTGACCTACACAGACAATTATAAGAACAAAGGATTCAGACCCCAAGAATTTTGCAGCAACTGATCACGGCCGTTTTTTACCTTGCCTTTAAAAGTGCTTTGCTGAAACCCTCTGAGGAGTTCAGGGTTTTGAGGACATAAGCCACCCATCTCCTTGCATGGTTCTGCAATAAACCTTTCTCTGTTCCAAATTCTGATGAATTGGTATTACTTGGCCTCACTGTGTGCTGAGTACATGAAATTGCATTCAATAACAGCTTCTGCACACAGGACATAAGTCATCTCTTTTCTGATCTCTTAGCACCTCATTCCAAAGATATACCTGATGCCCATTCACTAATTTACACCTTTCACTTTCTCTCTTGTTCTACTGTATTTGCCACCTGATTCAGAATGATGTGGCTATTTCACTTGCATGGTACAATGATTAAAATATTTAATGTCATTTGCCTTGTAAACAAGAGTCCTTCTATGTCTAAGACTTCTGAATGCCTTGAGTTTGTCTTCTGAACTCCAGGCTGCTGCTTAATCCTCCAAACTCCTCTCCAGGCTTGCATTTCTGCTTCAGTTAGAAGCAAGACTTTAAACTTTATCTTCTCTTTGTTGCCTCTACTTCATGAGGGATGTTTTTATGTTTTTGAAAAAATTTCAGATTTCCATTTAAATACTTATAATACCTGTATAAATTTCTGTCTTTTCAATATTTTATCCCATTTCTTTACATAATATTCTTTCTTCATTTTGATATGGCATGTAGATACTTCAACATGTTTTCTCTGTCTTCTTCAAGCCCAAAGATTATATCTTTAATCTCAATCCCTCCATTAGAGATACTTGTATTTTTGTTTATTGGTTTCTTCAAATATTTATTTATTGTTAGCATTCCATCTTTTTAAAAAATTGTTTGTTCTCCAGAATTTTAATCAAACCCACTGATCTTGACTTTCAAATATCCTGGAGTTTCAACTTTTTTTTCCTCTACATCTGGTACATTCGTCTTTAAAGAACTGAAGTTCTTGTCCAGATTATTTCCCACATACTTAGCTACAGTTTCTCCCTGGACAAAATTTAACTTTGGCTGTATGGTGTGTTTATGTGTGCCCAGTCACTCGGTTGTTTCTGACTCTTTGTGACCCTATAGACTCTAGCCTGACAGGCTCCTTTGTCCAAGGGATTTCCCAGGCAAGAGTACTAGAATGGTTGGCAATTTCTTCCTCCAGGAGATCTTCCTGACCCAAGGACCAAACCTGCATCTCCTATGTCTCCGGCATTGGCAGCCAGATTTTTTTTTACCATTGAGCCACCTGGGAAACCCATATGGTGTATAGCACAACTTTAATCAGAAGGTAGGTTGAAGATCAGTGTATTCATGGCCTGTCTTACAGTCAATTTGTCAACATGAGATGTCTTTATTTTAAGCAGTGGTTTCATGGAATTACTTTTTCTCTGTGGCTCAACTGGTAAAGAATCCGCCTGCAATGTGGGAGACCTGGGTTCCATCCTGAGTTTGGGAGATCCCCTGGAGAAGGGAAAGGCTGCCCACTCCAGTATTCTGGCCTGGAGAATTCCATGGACTGTATAGTCCATGGGGTCACAAGGAGTCAAGACACGACTGAGCAACTTTCACTTACCCCTTTAGAGGCAGAATAATCACGTT
This sequence comes from Cephalophus harveyi, assembly GCA_006410635.1. Taxonomy (NCBI): domain Eukaryota; kingdom Metazoa; phylum Chordata; class Mammalia; order Artiodactyla; family Bovidae; genus Cephalophus; species Cephalophus harveyi. The sequence continues at coordinate 27,312 of SJYT01065752.1, read as the reverse complement.
ATATTTAAGTTTCTTTGAGCTGATTGATTTTCTCTATCTAAGAATTTCTTCAAGGCCTTTGGAGAATTCCATGGACTGTATAGTCCATGGGGTCACAAGGAGTCAAGACACGACTGAGCAACTTTCACTTACCCCTTTAGAGGCAGAATAATCACGTTATATTTAAGTTTCTTTGAGCTGATTGATTTTCTCTATCTAAGAATTTCTTCAAGGCCTCATGACACGCATTAGGTTCAGTCGCTCAGTCCTGTCTAACTCTGCGACCCCACGGACTGCAGCACGCCAGACGTACCTGTCCATCACCAACTCCTGGAGTTTACTCAGACTCATGTCCATTGAGTCGATGATGCCATCCAACCATCTCAGCCTCTGTCATCCCCTTCTCCTCCCGCCTTCAATCTTTCCCAGAATCAAGGTCTTTTCAAATGAGTAAGCTCTTTGCATCAGGTGGCCTAAGTATTGGAGTTTCAGCTTCAACATCAGTCCTTCCAATGAACACACAGGACTGATCTCCTTTAGGATGGGCTGGTTGGATCTCCTTGCAGTCCAAGGGACTCTCAAGTTTTCATGCATTGGAGAAGGAAATGGCAACCCATTCCAGTGTTCTTGCCTGGAGAATCCCAGGGATGGGGGAGCCTGGTGCACTGCAGTCTATGGGGTTGCACAGAGTCAGGCCTGACTGAAGTGACTTAGCAGCAGCAGCAGCAGATATTTTTCTGGAACTCTCTTCCTTTTTCGATGATCCAGCAGAAGTTGGCAATTTGATTTCTGATTCCTCTGCCTTTTCTAAATCCAACTTGAACATGTGAAAGTTCACGGTTCATGTATTGTTGAAGCCTGGCTTGGAGAATTTTGAGCATTACTTTACTAGCATTTGCTGCTGTTGCTGCTGCTAAGTCACTTCAGTCGTGTCCGACTCCGTGTGACCCCGTAGACGGCAGCCCACCAGGCTCCCCTGTCCCTGGGATTCTCCAGGCAAGAACACTGGAGTGGGTTGCCATTTCCTTCTGATGAGTGCAATTGTGCAGTAGTTTGAGCATTCTTTGGCATTGCCTTTCTTTGGGATTGGAATGAAACTGACCTTTTCCAGTCCTGTGGGCACTGCTGAGTTTTCCAAATTTGCTGGCATATTGAGTGCAGCACTTTCACAGCATCATCTTTTAGGATTTAAAATAGCTCAACTGGAATTCCATCACCTCCACTAGCTTTGTTCCTAATGATGCTAAAGTGAAGAGGAACTAAAAAGCCTCTTGATGAAAGTGAAAGAGGAGAGTGAAAAACTTGGCTTAAAGCTCAACATTCAGAAAATGAAGATCATGGCATCCGGTCCCATCACTTCATGGGAAATAGATGGGGAAACAGTGGAAACAGTCAGAGTTTATTTTTTTGGGCTCCAAAATCACTGCAGATGGTGACTGCAGCCATGAAATTAAAAGACACTTACCTCTTGGAAGAAAAGTTATGACCAACCTAGATAGTATATTCAAAAGCAGAGACATTACTTTGCCGACTAAAGTCCGTCTAGTCAAGGCTATGGTTTTTCCTGTGGTCATGTATGGATGTGAGAGTTGGACTGTGAAGAAGGCTGAGTGCCGAAGAATTGATGCTTTTGAACTGTGGTGTTGGAGAAGACTCTTGAGAGCCCCTTGGACTGCAAGGAGATCCAACCAATCCATTCTGAAGGAGATCAGCCCTGGGATTTCTTTGGAAGGAATGATGCTAAAGCTGAAACTGCAATACTTTGGCCACCTCGTGTGAAGAGTTGACTCATTGGAAAAGACTGTGATGCTGGGAGAGATTGGGGGCAAGAGGAGAAGGGGACGACCGAGGATGAGATGGCTGGATGGCATCACGAACTCGATGGACGTGAGTCTGAGTGAACTCCGGGAGTTGGTGATGGACAGGGAGGCCTGGCGTGCAGTGATTCCTGGAGTCGCAAAGAGTCGAACATGACTGAGCAACCGAACTGAACTGAATTGAAGGCCCACTTGACTTTGCATTCCAGGATGTCTAACTCTAGGTGAGTGATCACACTATCATAATTATCTGGGTTGTGAAGAGCTTTTTTGTATAGTTCTTCTGTGTATTCTTGTCACCTCTTCTTAATATCTTCTGCTTCTGTTAGGTCCATATCATGACATACATAATAGAATTCTATGTTAGGCTTCTCAGTAAGGTTGAAGATTTCTGTTTTCCATGGGGTCCTCATTTTTTTGTATTGAACTGTAATGAAACTCTTATTTAAGTAATAGACATCACTCTGTCTCTGTTTTCCTCTTTCAGGCAAAAAAAGTGAAGGGAACCCTAGGTAGAAGAAAGAATTAACCAAAGACACAAGCATGAGGGCTTCCCAGATGGCACACTGGTAAAGAATCCACCTGCCAATGTAGGAAACACAAAACACTCAGCTTTGATTCCTGGGGTGGAAAGATCCTCTGGAGTAGGAAATGGCAACCCCCTCCAGTATTCTTGCCTGGGAAATCCCATGGACAGAGGGGCCTGGTGGGCTACAGTCCATAGGGTTGCAATGAGTCAGACACAACTGAGTGTGCACGCACTATAGCGTGAGGGAAATGCACTTCTTTGTGGAATTCCTATGGGTACGATGGAAGAAGTGGTGGGAACTGGGGCTGGAAAAGCAAAGCAGAGCCAGTTTGTGGAGGGTCCAATATAATACCCAAGGAATCTGTCTTGTCATGCTGAATGGGGAACCACCTAAGTTTGTTTATTTGTTTAACCCAGGAGCAGTATGTGGTTTCCATGTTGAGAAAGATAATCCTGTAGTACTGGTTTTGGAAGGTGGATTGATAGCGAGAGATAGGTACTAGAAGCAGGGAGATCGGTCAGGAGATGATTACAGTAACACAGGGGAAAGTCAGCTGTGTCTCAGCTCACAGCATCCTGGAAATCATGCAGTGTGCTCAGTCACATCTGACTCTTTACCACCCCGTGGACTGTAGCCTACCAGGTTCCTCTGTTCATGGGATTTTCCAGACAAGAATACTGGAATGGGTTGCTATGTCTTCCTGCAGGGGACCTTCCAGCCCAGGGATCACACCATTATTCCCTACATCTCCTACACTGCAAGTGTATTCGTTACCTATGGGCCATCAGAGGAGTCCCTATCCTTGAAACAATGAAGTGAAAACTCCAGTGACCCGCAGAAGTGTCCCCACATCAAATACCAGTGAGGAGGAAGGCTGGCATGGGAAAGAACTGGATGTGGATGGAACTCTCAGTAGCCTGACCAGTGCCTGCCTGTTTTTCAAGAGACTATCCTGACTGAATTCGATCTTTCTGACCTTCCTGCCTGAACCAGAGTTCACTGATTTCTTTACTATCCTGCACTATTTCTTAAATCAGTATTACATTCATGCATGCCTACATGCATGCTAAGTCGCTTCAGTCATGTCTGATTGTGTGCAACCCTATGGACTGTAGGAGCCCTCCAGGCTCCTCTGTCCGTGGGATTCTCCAGGCAAGAATACTGGAGTGGGTTGCCCTGGCCTCCTCCAGGGGATCTTCCTGACCCAGGGATGGAATCCATTTCTTTTAGGCTTCCTCCATTGGCAGGAGGGTTCTTTACCAGTAGCGCCACCTGGGAAGCCCTGGATTAACTGGAGTTGACAACAAATGCCTTCCCAGTTTCTGCCTGTGCAGCCTGACATTACACCCCTTACGAGACCCCGTACGAGTGGTGGTGGGGACACTCAGGAGGCTGGCTTGAAGACCCTTTCATGGCTATGACTGGGAGGGCTTACTTGACAACTAAAGAGATGTGGAGAGATAAGCAACAGGAAAAGAACCCTATGGTAACTCTGATGTGTCCATCTCAGACAACAGCATGATTAGCAAATATCTGAAATAAAGAGTAGACTGGGGTGAAAGCCGTTTGAAACTTCTGGAGTTCGAAGTGCCTGCAGGACATTAAGGTAGCTCTCTGCCAGAGAGCTGGAAGCACTGATAGTGTATTCTCCACTTGAAACTCTTCACCTGCAGCCAAATGCCCCCATGCATGTCAGACAGTATGTAAAAGCCTAGCCGGAGGCTTCCTGTTTAAAATCCTTACAAAGGGTGTGTTGCACCCTCTGTTTTTCTTTATGGTCTTTCCAGCACTTCAACCCTTAATTTATATACCAGCTCTTACCTCCTTCCTTGATTTACAGACCTTGCTTATTTGTCAAATTTATCATCATCTATCCCTAAAAAATGGTGATAATTAAAGTATGCCTATTCAACTCACTTCCAGGAAGCTGTGAGAATTAAGAAGATGAAAATTGCCTTAACTGTTTGTTTCACACACGTAAATAATTTTATGAATATTTTTCTATTCATAAAAATAGAATAGAATAGAATAGGCTGGTGATAATCTTTTTGAAGTTTATCTTAAGTCATAATGCTTTCAGCATAATATTAAATTACTGGTTTGTGTTCAATGGTATATAAATGAAAGGGTATGACTATATACAGTAAACTGTGGAAAATTCTGAAAGAGATGGGAATACCAGACCACCTAACCTGCCTCTTGAGAAATCTGTATGCAGGTCAGGAAGCAACAGTTAGAACTGGACATGGAACAACAGACTGGTTCCAAATAG
>SJYT01065752.1:9057-22614 GCA_006410635.1 Cephalophus harveyi | reverse complement strand
CCATTCTGAAGGAGATCAACCCTGGGATTTCTTTGGAAGGAATGATGCTAAAGCTGAAACTCCAGTACTTTGGCCACCTCATGCGAAGAGTTGACTCATTGGAAAAGACTCTGATGCTGGGAGGGATTGGGGGCAGGAAGAGAAGGGGACGACCAAGGATGAGATGGCTGGATGGCATCACGGACTCTATGGACGTGAGTCTGAGTGAACTCCGGGAGATGGTGATGAACAGGGAGGCCTGGCGTGCTGCGATTCATGGGGTCGCAAAGAGTCGGACACGACTGAGCGACTGAACTGAACTGAATACCCTCAATAGTTCAAATATGGCTCTGTGAATGCATTAAATTCGTGGAGCCAAAGCCAACATGAATCCTTCAAAGTTTATGCTGAAAGCCAAGAAAGAACCTGAGATCTTTCCCATCTCAGCTCTGATGGGAAAGATAGAATTGAAATTCACTTAGGAAAGGTCATTCTGAGAGGGTGTGTGCATGCTCAGTCCTCTGAGAGGGTGGAAGTACCATATCCAGAAAACCTTTCCGGGTCATTGCAAAGTGGGTGGAGTGACTTTTCTGTGCGCTTCAGGCACTGCATGTACATTCCATTTTAGCGCTACTCACCTGTACTGTGACCACTCACCATACAAGCTCCAGCCCTTGCCTACTTCTTTGATTCCATTTTCTATTTCTTCCCCATATATTGTATATTTTCCACTTGGCACTTTAGTAAGGAACGGACATGTTTTATGTGGTGTGACAAAGACGAAGACTATTAGAATTGGGACTTTTGGGATTTTCAACTTTGTGTGTGTGTGTGTGAGCAAAGATAATTTCACTTCTTCCTCTCCAATTTGTATGCCTCTTATGTCTTTTTATTGCCTGACTTCTTTGGCTAGGATTTTCAGTACTATGATAAATAGAAGTGGCAAACATAGGCATCCCTGTCTTACTCCTGATCTTGGAAATCTTTCAGTCTTTCACTGTTGACTATGATTGATGCTGTGTTCATAAGATAACGTTCATTAAAATAAGGGAAATCAGCATGATTATACGCAGATGGAATAAGGTTTATATATCTTCTGTTTATTCTGATATTAAAATATGTAATAAAATTTACCATTTTAACCATTTTGAAATGGAACAACAGACTGGTTCCAAATTGGGAAAGGAGTATGTCAAGACTATGTATTGTAATCCTGCTTTATTAACTTATATGCAGAGTACATCATGTGAAATACCAGGCTGGATAAAGCACAAGCTGGAATCAAGACTAATGGGAGAAATATCAATAACCTCAGATATGCAGATGACACCACTCTTATGGGAGAAAGTGAAAAACTAAAGAGCCTCTTGATGAAAGTGAAAGAGGAGAGTGAGAAAGCTGGCTTAAAACTCAACATGCAGAAAACAAAGATCATGGCATGTGGTCCCATCAGCTCAGTTCAGTTCAGTCACTCAGTCCTGTCCGACTCTTTGCAACATCAGGGACCACAACACAACGGCCCTCCCTGTCCATCACCAACTCCCAGAGTTTACTCAAACTCATCTCCATTGAGTCGATGATGCCATCCAACCATCTCATCCTCTGTCATCTCCTTCTCCTCCTGCCTTCAATCTTTCCCAGCATTAGGGTCATTTCAGATGAGTCAGCTCTTCCCATCAGGTGGCCAAAGTACTGGAGTTTCAGCTTCAACATCAGTCCTTCCAATGAACACTCAGAACTGATCTCCTCTAGGATGGACTGGTTGGATCTCCTTGAAGTCCAAGGGACTCTCAAGAGTCTTCTCCAACACCACAGTTCAAAGCATCAATTCTTCGGCACTCAGCTTTCTTTATAGTCCAACTCTCACATTCATACATGACTACAGGAAAAAGCATAGCCTTGATGAGATAGACCTTTGTTGGCAAAGCAATGTCTCTGCTTTTCAATATGCTGTTTAGTTTGGTCAGAACTTTCCTTCCAAGGAGCAAGTGTCTTTTAATTTCATGGCTGCAGTTACCATCTGCAGTGATTTTGGAGCCCCCCAAAAATAAAGTCTGACACTGTTTTCACTGTTTCCCCATCTATTTCCCATGAAGTGATGGAACCAGATGCCATGATCTTAGTTTTTTGAATGTTGAGCTTTAAGCTAGCTTTTTCACGCTCCTCTTTCACTTTCATCAAGAGGCTCTTTAGTTCTTCTTCACTTTCTGCCATAAGGGTGGTTTCATCTGCATATTCTGAGGTTATTGATATTTCTCTCAGCAATCTTGATTCCAGCCTGTGCTTCATCCAGCTGGGCATTTTGCCTGATGTACTCTGCATATAAGTTAAATAAGCAGGGTGACAATATACAGCCTTGACGTACTCCTTTTCCTATTTGGAACCAGTCTGTTGTTCCATGTCCAGTTAGAACTGTTGCTTCCTGACCTGCATACAGATTTCTCAAGAGGCAGGTCAGGTGGTCTGATATTCCCATCTCTTTCAGAATTTTCCACAGATTATCACGATCCACACAGTCAAAAGCTTTGTCATAGTCAATAAAGCAGAAATAGATATTTTTCTAGAACTCTCTTGCTTTTTCAGTGATCTGGTGGATGTTGGCAGTTTGATTTCTGGTTCCTCTGCCTTTTCTAAATCCAGCTTGAGCATCTGGTAGTTCACAGTTCACGTATTGCTGAAGCCTGGCTTGGAGAAATTTGAGCATTACTTTACAGCGTGTGAGATGAGTGCAGTTGTGTGGTAATGTGAGCATTCTTTGCCTTTCTTTGGATTGAAATGAAAACTGACCTTTTCCAGTCCTGTGGCCACTGCTGAGTTTTCCAAATTTGCTGGCATGTTGAGTGCAGCACTTTCACTGCATCATCTTTCAGAATTTGAAATAGCTCAACTGGGATTCCATCACCTCCACTAGCTTTGTTCGTTGTGATGCTTTCTAAGGCCCACTTGACTTCACATTCCAGGATGTCTGGCTCTAGGTGAGTGATCACGCCAGTGTGATTATCTGGTCCCATCACTTCATGGCAGATAGATGGGGAAACAATGGAAACAGTGACAGACTTTATTTTCTTGGGCTTCAAAATCACTGCAAATGGTGACTGCAGCCATGAAATTAAAAGATGCTTGGTCCTTGGAAGAAAAGTTATGACTAACCTAGACAGCATATTAAAAAGCAGAGACATTACTTTGCCAACATAGGTCTATCTAGTCAAAGCTGTGGTTTCTCCAGTAGTCATGTATGGATGTGAGAGTTGTACTATAAAGAAAGCTGAGCACTAAAGAATTGATACTTTGGAATTACGGTATTGGAGAAGATTCTTGAGAGTCCCTTGGACTCTAAGGATATAGATTCAGTCAATCCTAAAGGAAATCAGTCCTGAATATTCATTGGAAGGACTGTTGCTAAAGCTGAAACTCCAGTACTTTGGCCACCTGATATGAAGAACTGACTCACTGTAAAAGATCCTATTGCTGGGAAAGATCGAAGGCAGGAAGAGAAGGGACAACAGAGGATGAGATGGTTGGATGGCATCACCAACTCGATGGACATGAGTTTGAGCAAGCTCCAGGAGTTGGTGAGGGACAGAGAAGCCTGGTGTGCTAAGGTCCATGGAATTGCAAAACGTCGGACATGACTGAGTGACTGAACTGAACTGAAATATACAATACAGTGGCATTAATTACATTCACAGTATTGTGCAATCACAATTTACAGAATTTTTCATCAATGCAAACAGAAACTTTGTACCCATTAAACAAATCCTATCCATTTCCCCTCATCTGAGAGCCTGGGAACATTTAATCTACTTGTCTCTGGCCTATTCTAGATATTTAATATGTAGAGTCATACAATATTTGTCCTTTTGTGTCTGGCTTATTTCACTTAGCACAGTGTTTTCAAGGTTCATCTATGTTATAGTATGTGTCAGTATTTCATTTCCTTCTATGGCTGTATAATTATCCACTCTATGTATAAATTACATTTTGTTTATTCATCTGTTGGACATATTTTTGCTATTTTGAATGATGTTACAATGAACATTTTGGTATACAAATTCGTTTACATAGCCCTTTTTTATTCTTTTGCAATATACCTAGAGGTAGTATTGCTGGATCATGTGGTAATTATGTGTTTAACTTTTTTGAGGAAACTCCAATCTATTTTCCACAGGGGCTGTGCCATATTGCATTCCCATCAGCAGTGTATGAGGGTTCTTATTTATCCACAATCTCACCAATAGTTTCCTTTTTTCTTTTTATTAGAGACATACTAGTGGGTGTGAAGTGGTACTTTTCAGTTTACATTTCTTTAATAACTAATGATTTTGAGAAACTTTTCACATGCTTTTTGACCATGTGTATAGCTTCTTTGGAGAAAGTAACTATTCAAATGTTTGGCCTAGTTTTTAATTGTTTGTCTTTTTACATTTCACTAATGTATAATGATGTTGAACATTTATCTTTTCATGTACTGTTGTATATCTTCTTTGGAGATATGGCTATTAAAGTTTGTCCCCATTTTTTTATTTGAGTTGTCCTTTTCAATTGAAATATAATTGATTTATAATGTTGTGCTACTTTCTGGTATATAGCAAAGTGATTCAGATAGATACAGAGATATTCTTTTTCATATTCTTTTCCATTATGATTTATTACAGGATATTGAATATATTTCCCTGAGCTATACAGTAGGACCTTGTTTTTTATCCATTTTATATACTTTGTTTTCAGTGATTTACATCATACATATAGCAATGTACAATAAATAGCAATGTACAATATGTAGCACTCACTATAGCAATATATAGCACCCATTGTGTGTCTGTGTTTGTGTGTGTACACAGAAATGGCTATGGGAATCCCATAATATGTATATACATGCTGTAATTGAAGTCATTATACACTGCTCTAATGGGATATATATATATAATGTGTGTGTGTAAACAGGTAGCTGTATAACATTGTACATTACTATATATACAACACTTATAGATGTATACACACACACACCATGCTGCTGCTGCTGCTTAGTCTCTTCATTTGTGTCCGACTCTTTGCGACCCTATGAACTGCAGCCCGCCAGGCTCCTCTGTCCTTGGGATTCTGTAGGCAAGAGTACTAGAGTGGGTTGCCATACCCTCCTCGAGGGAATCTTCCTGACCCAGGGATTGAACTCTGGTCTCCTACACTGCTGGGAGAGGCTCAACCGCTGAACTGCCAGGGAAGCCCCCACACACAGTATATCTGTATCTATACAGGATGCACTATAGCAATATATGTCACCTCCAATGGGGATGAAGTGTAAACATCTTATGTGAAAGTGTTAGTCACTCAGTTGTGTCTCACTCTTTGTGACCCCATGGACTAAAGCCCACCAGGCTCCTCTGTCCATGGAATTCTCCAGGCAAGAATACTGGAGTGGGTTGCCATTCCCTTCTTCAGGGGATCTTCCCGACCCAGGGATCAAACCCCGGTCTCTCGCATTGCAGGCAGATTCTTTACCATCTGAACCTCCAAGGAAGTAAACATCTTACATGCAGTTATAAAAGCAATAACTGAAAATAGGCATTACCTAGTATGCCAAGGCTCTTTAACAAATGGACCATGATTAATTGTGAACAAAATCTTAATCACCAACAACAACCACATCCACAGCTGCTCTGTAGTACAAATTGTGGCTGCCCTCAAGAGATCACTTGCAATTTAATTCCCTCCCCTGCCTTTACTGTCATCCTAACATTCTGAGGTCACTGTTAGTCATTCTTTTTATGAAGATTCCCTGCTGCTGCTGCTAAGTCGCTTCAGTCGTGTCCGACTCTGTGCGACCTCATAGATGGCAGCCCACCAGGCTCCCCCCCGTCCCTGGGATTCTCCAGGCAAGAACACTGGAGTGGGTTGCCATTTCCTTCTCCAATGCATGAAAGTGAAAAGTGAAAGTGAAGTCGCTCAGTTGTGTCTGACTCTTAGCGACCCCATGGACTGCAGCCTACCAGGCTCCTCCGTCCATGGGATTTTCCAGGCAAGAGTACTGGAGTGGGGTGCCATTGCCTTCTCTGATGAAGATTCCCTAGATCATTCTTATTGGCAAACATGTTTTTGCTCTCATCGTTCAGAAAATCCCTTGCCGGCTTCCACCACTCCCTTCAATTACTGCCCTATTTCTTTTCACTTCAGAGTGAAAATTCTATGCTACTTCTCTCTAGTTCTCTCTTTCTACTCTCTCTTGAACCTACTACAATCAGGTGTGCATCCTGCCCAGTCCTAAACTGCTGTCCTCAGGGCACGGAATAATCTCCACTTTTTCAAAGCCCCTGGACACCCTCCAGTCTTTATCTTACTGTATTTTATCAGCTACATTTGTCATGGGCGGGCACCTTCTCCCCCTTGAATCACTTGAATTACTCAGCTCGCAGGACATTGCTTTCTCCTGGTCCTTTCCCCAATCTTCTGCCCACTCTTCCTCAGTCTTTTTTTTTCAGTCCTCCTCATCTCTCTAACCTGTAAATGTAGGGGTTCCCCTAACCACAGTCCTTAGTCTTCTTGTTTTTAAAAAAATAATTTTGTTTATTTTCAGCTGGGCTGCATGGATGGGCTTTTCTCTCGTTGCAGCAGGTGGGGGTTGCTCTCTAGTTGTGGTGCAGGGGATTCTCAGTGTGGCGGTTTCTCCTGCGGAGCACAGGCTCTAGGGCGTGTGGGCTTCAGTTGCTGTGGCATGTGAGCTCAGTAGTTATTGCTCCCGGGCTCTAGAGCACAGGCTTAATAGGTGTGGTGCACGGGCTTAGCTGCTCCATGACCTGCTGGATCTTTCTGGATCAGGGATTGAAGCCGCTCTCCTGTACTGGCAGGCAAATTCTTTACCACTAAGCCACCAGGAAACCCCTGTTCTCTTTCTTATTTATACCCACTCACTTGGTGATTTTTGTTGAGTCTCATGGCTTTATATACCATCTATATGCAGGTGACTCCTAATTTATATCTCCAGCCTGGACCTCTCCCCAAGTTCTATCACAGTCCTTGATCCTCTTCTCTTTTTTCCCCTTAAAAAAATTTTTTTTTTTACATTTATCTATTTTCAGCTACGTATGTCCAACTGTCTGCTTGACATCACCAAGTAATATATATATCAAACCTTACAAGTCTAAAATAGATCTCTTGATAGCTGCCCTCCCAGAACAGCATCTCCAACAAGTCCTCCTTACCTCAGCTCATGGCAACTCCATTCTAGAGGTTGCTCATGTTAAAAAAAAAAAAAAATGTTGATTTCATTTGAGGTGAACTCAGTGTACTCTCACTCTCTTTCTCTCGTCTCAAGGCTGATCTGTCAGTAAATCCTGTCAGTTCCACCTAGAAAACAACTGGGACACTTCTCACAATCTCATATTCACCACCATGGTTCAGGCTACCACTCTCTAGCCCAGATAATTGCGACAGCCTCCCAGGTGTTTTCCCCATGTCTGCCCTTGCCTCCTACAGTCTTTTCCTGCTAAAATGTGAGTCAGACCTTATTACTCCTCTGTTGTAAACTCTCTCTGATTTCTCATTGCATTCAGAATAAAAGCCAGAGTTCCTTATAACAGCCACCAAGCCCTACACAATCTGGCTGCCTGTCACTGATGTCTATGAGCTGATCTCCTGTTAGTTTATCCCGTTTTCTCTATCCAGCTACACTGGCCTCCTTGAAACACGGAGAATGATTCTACCTGCTCTTTCCTCTTTCTGGGGTGCTCCTCGTCAAATATCTGTATGTAAGCTCCTCACTCCTCTCCACCTCTATTCACAAGTCACCTTCATAGCGACGACTTCCCTGACCATTCTATTCAACAATTCAATCTTCCTGAATATTTGTTTTATTTTTGTTTAGCATTATCAGATTGTAACGTGCCATAATTATATTTATCTTTCATTGGCTTTCTCACCATGAGTCACATACAAGTGAGGATCATTTTTCTGTTTTATTCACTATTGTATCCCTTGTGTCTAGAACAACAGCACATGCTAGGCACACATAAAAATATTTACTGAATAAATGAAAGAAAAAGTAAATTTAAAAAACATTTCATATACAGTCGAACCTTATATTAGCAACTAGACCCACATGAGTGGGATTATAAAAATCATCATAAAATATTTGTAAGTATGTTATCAAAACAATGACTACCCACACTACTGATTCCAGATCTAATTACACTTAAGGAGTAAAGTTAAGTTATGAGTAATTGCGTTATGTTCTGCTTCAGAACTTCTGAAACTTATAGCATTAGGATGTTGATGAAGGTGAAGTTGCTCAGTCGTGTCCAACTCTTTGCGACCCCGTGGACTGTAACCTACTAGGCTTCTCCGTCCATGGGATTCTCCAGGCAAGAATACGGGAGTGGATTGCCATTTCCTTCTCCAGTGGATCTTCCCAACCCAGGGATTGAACCCTGGTCTCCCGCATTGGAGGCAGACGCTTTAACCTCTGAGCCACCAGGGAAGTCCTTTTAGGATGTTGATATTACCTCCTAAACAATAAAATGATGTTGCTTCTTCATGTAAGTTAAACATAATTAGAATCTTGGCTGCTATGTTGCTTAGTCACTCAGTTGTATCCCACTCTTTGCAACCCCATGGACTGTAGCCTTCCAGGCTCCCCTGTCCATGGGATTTTTCAGAGAAATATACTGGAGTAGGTTGCCATTTCCTCCTCCAGGAGATCTTCCCGACCCAGGGATCAAACCCCACTCTCCCGTGTCTCCTGCATTGCAGGCAGATTCGTTACCATGGAGCCATTGGGGAAAGCCCCAGTTAGAATGTTTAGCAGGCCAATTTTGATGAAGCTGATTTTTCTGTTCTAGTATCAGATTCACTTAATACAAAATGATATTATCTTTATAGATCATTTAAATTTTAAATGGTTACCTTTATAAGATATTTCTAAAACAAAGTCATTTTATCGTTTCACCATTACTCATAGATTAGTCAAGATCCTCTTGTTCAGTTCAGTTCACTTGCTCAGTCGTGTCCAACTCTTTGTGGCCCCACAGACTGCAGCACACCAGGCCTCCCTGTCCATCACCAACTCCCAGAGTTTACTCAAACTCATGCCCATCCAGTCGGTGATGCCATCCAACCATCTCATCCTCTGTCGTCCCCTTTTCCTCCCACCTTCAATCTTTCCCAGCATCAGGGTCTTTTCAAATGAGTCAGCTCTTCCCATCAGGTGGCCAAAGTACTGGAGTTTCAGCTTCAACACCAGTCCTTCCAATGAACACCCAGGACTGTTTTCCCTTAGGACAGACTGGTTGAATCTCCTTGTAGTCCAAGGGACTCTCAAGAGTCTTCTCCAACACCACAGTTCAAAAGCATCAGTCCTTCGGTGCTCAGCTTTCTTTATAGTCCAACTCTCACATCCATACAAGACTACTGGAAAAACCATAGCTTTGACTAGACAGACCTTTGTTGGCAAAGTAATGTCTCTGTTTTTTAATATGCTGTCGAGGTTGATCAGAACTTTTCTTCCAAGGAGCAAGCGTCTTTTAATTTCATGGCTGCAATCACCATCTGCAGTGCTTTCAGAGCCCCCCAAAATAAAGTCTGGCACTGTTTCCACTGTTTCCCCATCTATTTCCCATGAAGTGATGGGACCAGATGCCATGATCTTAGTTTTTTGAATGTTGAGCTTTAAGCCAACTTTTTCACTCTCCTCTTTCACTTTCATCAAGAGGCTCTTTAGTTCTTCTTCACTTTCTGCCATAAGAGTGGTGTCATCTGCATATCTGAGGTTATTGATATTTCTCTTGGCAATTGCGATTCCAGCTTGTGCTTCCTCCAGCCCAGTGTTTCTCATGATGTACTCTGCATATAAGTTAAATAAGCAGGGTGACAATATACAGCCTTGACATACTCCTTTTCCTATTTGGAACCAGTCTGTTGTTCCATGTCCAGTTCGAACTGTTGTTTCCTGACCTGCATACAGATTTCTCAAGAGGCAGGTTAGGTGGTCTGGTATTACCATCTCTCTCAGAATTTTCCACAGTTTCTTGTGATCCACACAGTCAAAGGCTTTGGCATAATCACTAAAGTGGAAATAGATGTTTTTCTGGAACTCTCTTGCTTTTTCGATGATCCAGCAGATGTTGGCAATTTGATTTCTGGTTCCTCTGGCTTTTCTAAATTCAGCTTGAACATGTGGAAGTTCATGATTCACGTATTGTTGAAGCCTGACTTAGAGAATTTTGAGCATTACTTTGCTAGCCTGTGAGATGAGTGCAATTGTGTGGTAGTTTGAGCATTCTTTCGTAGTTTGAGATCCACTTGAAGAAGTCTCTATTTCTACTTCCCTCTGAAATACAGCATTCATAAAACTTATCAGAGACCATGGGAAATGTCACACACATCTCAATGACATAAACATCACTGAAGAGTTCTGAAGTATTTTGATTATTGTGAAAATAATTTTAAAATCCAGTTAATAATGTGCATGCAAAATAAGTAGCAAAGGAAATTCTTTTTTTTTTTTTTAAGTTTCTCAATATACATTTTATTTATTTATTTGCTTTGGCCACACTACACCAGAGACCAAACCTGTGCCCCCAACATTGGAATCACAGGATCTTAACCACTGGACAACCAGGTAAGTCCAGGAAATTCTTCGGAAACTTTTTTAAAACACTTTGTTCAACAAGTAAGTCTTGGGACTTCACTGGTGGTCCAGTGGTTAAGAATTTACCTTCCAACTCAGGGGATGGAGGTTTGACCCCTGGTCAGGGAACTACGATCCCACATCCTGTGGGGCAACTATGCCCGTGCGCTTCAACTAGAGAAGTCAGCAAGTTGCAACCAGAGAGAAGCACCGGCGAGCTACAGCAAACAACCTGCACACCACAATGAAGACCCGGTGAAGCCAAAGGAAAAAAAAAGGGACTTCTCTGTAGCAATGAATCTCTCATCATCTTCACTTGTTTATTATATTCAGGTGATTGGCATTAATCTTCCTCTTCCTTCTTTTCACATCTTCATTTTGAAGTCTGAGTGGAATTCGTTGAGTACAGAAGATAATTTTATTTTCACTGAGGCCTTTTCAGACTACAGATATCTGCAAAAAATATCAAAGGAATGAACCAAAGCTCCAGCTACTGCAAAGGAAGGCTCTTTGTTGGAAACTTGAATAAAGAGAGCATCCGAAGCTATTAATCATTTTCTTAATCCTTTCCACATCCCTGCCAGTGAATCCTAGGATATAATACTAATAATATTTACTCTAATACTGGCATTATTTTAACAAAAACTCCCTTTATATAATAACATTGACTCAATCAGGAGTCAAGAGCTGAGAAATATTTTTGGAGGCCACTGCTTGCAAAAGTTTTTGAAATTGCCTTCTTACAGTTTTTGAAATTGACATACAGGAGCAAAATTTGATCAACAGAAAAGAAATTGTGATGGACATTTGCAAGGTCCCAATAATTCTAATGGCAAGAGAGAAAAGAAATGATCTAGTGAAAAAGCAATCTGCAAATCGATATGTAAGCATGTAATATCATATCCATGAAAAAATTCAGATATGGAAAACTATATCCTTCTATCACCTACACCTAATGGTGATTGTAGCAAGTACGTGGGTAACAGTTTCCAGAAGGATGCTGAAATTCTTTCGGTATTCTTTTGATGTATGGCTTGGAGATTATACATAAGCATTCACAGCATTAAAAGATGTAGAGATTATATATAAATTATTCAGATGATTACAGAAGAAAAGACAAAATGGATCAAAACCCAAATCAAGGCTCAGAGGTTAAAGCGTCTGCCTCCAATGTGGGAGACCCGGGTTCAATCCCTGGGTCGGGAAGATCCCCTGGAGAAGGAAATGGCAACCCACTCCAATATGCTTGCCTGGGGAATCCCATGGACGGAGGAGCCTGGTAGGTTACAGTCCACAGGGTCGCAAAGAGTTGGACACAACTGAGCCACTTCACTTTCACTTTCTAACGAATTGGGACTTCCCTGATGACTCAGATGGTAAAGAATCTGCCTGCAGTGTAGGAGACTGGGTTCCATCCCTGGGTCGAGAAGATCTCCTAGAGAAGGGAATGGCTACCTACTCCAGTGTTCTTGCCTGGAGAATTCTATGGGCAGAGGAGCCTGGTGGGCTACAGTCCACGGGGTCACAAGAGTTGGACAAGATTGAGTGACTAATACTTTCACTTTCTTTCACTAAGGAATTGATTTGGAAAGCCACTGGAGAATGCTACAGAGCACTCAATTAATTGTGTAAATTGCCTCTTAATTCTTACCACAAGATTGAGGCAGTAATATTTTCTCTTTATAGATGGGCAAACTGAGACTCAGGAAGGTGTCTCATCTTCAAATTTTGCATAAATATTAAGGGAGTTTGAATTTGAATTCAGTTCTTTCTCCAAAATCCATTCTCCTTCCAGTAGACCGTCTAGTCAAAACCATGGACTTTCCAGTCATGTATGAATGTGAGAGTTGGACTATAAATAAAGCTTAGCACTGAAGAATTGATGCTTTTGAACTGTGGTTTTGGAGAAGACTCTTGAGAGTCCCTTGGACTGCAAGGAGATCAAACTAGTCCATCCTAAAGGAAATCAGTCGTGAATATTCATTGAAAGGACTGATGCTGAAGCTGAAACTCCAATACTTTGGCCACTTGATAGGAAGAGCTGACTCATTTGAAAAGACCCTGATGCTGGGAAAGATTGAAGGCAGGAGGAGAAGGGGATGACAGAGGATGAGATGGTTGGATGGCATCACCAACTGAATGGGCATGAGTTTAAGTAAGTTCTGGAAGATGGTGATGGACAGGGAAGCCTGGCATGCTGCAGTCTGTGGGGTTGAAAAGAGTCAGACACGACTGATCAACTGAACTGAACTGACTGAATCTTGTCAATTCTCTTTCTGTGACCATCTACTAAAACATCTTTTTGTTTTTAAGTCTTCTAATCCTTTCATTATTTGAACACTGTTATTCTATTACAAACAGATGATTATAATATTGCTTTGTTCTTTTAGATCAAATGTATTTAATAAATGTTTTACACATTTATCATAGAATCACTGCAGAATAAGAAAAGATTTATTTCAAATCCTGAAAGATGATGCTGTGAAAGTGCTGCACTCAATATGCCAGCAAATTTGGAAAACTCAGCAGTGGCCATGGGACTGGAAAAGGTCAGTTTTCATTCTAATCCCAAGGAAAGGCAATGCCAAAGAATGCTCAAACTACTGCACAATTGCCCTCATCTCACATGCTAGTAAAGTAATGCTCAAAATTCTCCAAGCCAGGCTTCAGCAATATGTGAACCATGAACTTCCTGATGTTCAAGCTGGTTTTAGAAAAGGCAGAGGAAGCAGAGATCAAATTGCCAACATCTGCTGGATCATGGAAAAAGCAAGAGAGTTCCATAAAAACATCTATTTCTGTTTTATTGACTATGCCAAAGCCTTTGACTGTGTGGATCACAATAAACTGTGGAAAATTCTGAGAGAGATGGGAATACCAGACTACCTGACCTGCCTCTTGAGAAATCTGTATGCAGGTCAGGAAGCAACAATTCTAACTGGACATGGAACAACAGACTG
>SJYT01065731.1:0-44713 GCA_006410635.1 Cephalophus harveyi | reverse complement strand
AATATTACTACCTTTATATAATACCAAATTTAGATTTATTTTAGGTTATTTTATATCTTAATATCTTTGCTATCCTCCTTGTCATCCAATTATTTTTCACATTTCAAATTCGTATTTGTCTATTACCCTTTAATGAATTTTGATTCCTAATTTGTACAGGCTATGCCTTCTTGCTTCATAATGATTACTGTTTTGAGGCACAATTTCTTTAATTTCTTAATAATTAGTAAATAATAAATTATTCACTAATAAATAATGAGTAAATATTTAGTAAATAACTTTCAGAGCTTTCATTTGCTCTATGTCTCCAAGGTGCTGTTTCTTCCTTTATCTTGTAGTAATTCTTCCAAGGCCTGTGGTTTATTTTTGGCTCTGTATCTGTTCTTCACAGCCACAGTGAGACAGAGTGGCAGCTAAGCTTGGCATATTCTGTCATTCAGGTTGTTCAGATGAATTCCCGGTCAAGTATTCTTAAATTATTTTTTGCAGTAAGCTTCTTTCATTTCTGTGTAAGACTTTTAGCTGGACAGCATGTTGATACTCACGTGTGACTAAGTAGGGCCTTATGTTCCTCTGAGGTTGGCTCAACTTTAAACAACCTTCTTCCTGACTTGGCTTCTGACCTCCTTTACTTTAGAAAGATTGTAATTTTAAATTCCCTCTGCCCCTTGGAGATATAATGTTTTTAAAAGCCTCGTGCCAATTTTACAGCCCACAAATGTCTTTTGTAGTAACTTGGGAGCCATCTTTTGAAATGTAATAATCAAGAAAAATAGCCCCCTACTTCTTGAGAAGTACCTTGCTCATTGTTGGAAAAGTATTTCCTGTCAGGAAAACATGAGAATTCACTTCTCCTTAAAAAGTGAAGTTGCTCAGTTGTGTCCAACTCTTTGTGACCCCGTGGACTGTAGCCCACCAGGCTCCTCTGTCCGTGGGGTTCTCCAGGCAAGAATACTAGAGTGGGTTGCCATTTGCTTCTCCAGAGGATCTTCCTGACCCAGGGATAGAATCAGGTCTCCTGCATTGCAGGCAGACACTTTAACCTCTGAGCCACCAGTTCTCCTTAGGACAAGGCTAATTAGCAAACGAAGATGGCCTACAATTCCCCTGCCCCCACCCATCTGAAAATCACACCAGCCCTTGGTTACACTGGATTGAGCTCAGACCTCACTCTTTTATAGTAATAACTTAGGTGTAGTTTTTGCTTTGACAGGTGTTATGACTCACTTATGTGTAGAAAGATTATGCTGACTTCAGATGAGATGGTCACTTAGTATTAATCTAACTATACTAGGTGGCACAGTGGTAAAGAAACCACATGCTAATGCAGGAGACACAAGAGGCATGCGTTTGATCCCCAGGTCAGGAAGATCCACTGGAGGAGGAAATGGCAACCCACTCCAGTATTCTTGCCTGGGAAATTCCATAGACGGTGGAGTTTGGAGGGCTACAGTCCCTGAGACTGCAAAGAGCTGGAGATGATTGAGGACACACACAGAGCTATATATCTAACTTGCTGCTGTTATTCAGTTACCAAGTTGTGTCCAAATTTTTGTGACCCCCATGAACTGCAGCACACTGGGCCTCCCTGTCCTTCTCTATCTCTTGGAGTTTGCTCAAACTCATGTCCAGTGAGTCTGTGATGTCATACAACCATCTCATCCTCTGTCACCCACTTTTCCTCCTGCCATTCATCTTTCCCAGCATGAGGGTCTTTTCCAATGAGGCAGTTCTTTGCATCAAGTGGCCAAAGTATTGTACCTTCAACTTCAGCATCAGTCCTTCCAGTGAATATTCAGGGTTGATTTCCTTTAGGATTGACTGGTTGGATCTCCTTGCACACTTTGAAAGCATCAATTCTTTGGTGCTCAGCCTTCTTTATGGTCCAACTCTCACATCCATACATGATTACAGGAAAAACTATAGCTTTGACTATATAGACCTTTGTCAACAAAGTGATGTCTCTGCTTTTTAATATCTAATTTGTCATAGCAAGAAGTATGTGAAAAAACTGCAGTAGACAGTGCCTCCAGGCTTTTATTTCTTGTCTCATTTTCCTCTCTTGTTTCTTTTACTTTTGGCCTGTTTATTCAGTCAAAATATATAAATAAATGAAATACAGCACTCCATCTGTTTCTTCCTTGTTATATAATCTCTGAATAGATGCAGAAGGAAGTATTAAATTCGGGGGAGAAAAATTCTATAACTTCCTACTAAGCCTTTATCTATATAGTAAACAGACAAAAAAAAATCTCAATTTTCTTTTCTTCTTTTTTCCTTTAAAAGTTTTTTAAATAAAGCATCCTTAAACAAAAGAAGAGTTGCATATGCTTAGTCTCTAGGATATTCAAACATGGAAATTAACACATAACAAGTTATTCTCTGTCCTTGTAAGTATGCAGGTCACTGCTTACAAATTATTAGAGCTGAAAATGCTCTTGAGAGGTCCAACCGACTTACACTTACATTTAAATCAAAGTGAACTGGAATATTTCAAAGAAGGAAGCAGTATAGTGGTTTCTGACTAGGATCAGATCATTTCAGATACCATTATAATTATGTGGTGAGAAAATAAAGGCTTTAACTAAAGACTGGAAATGTGGTTGAATAAAATAAGATAGACTCAAGAGGCTTTTGGAAATAGATTTGGCATGAATCTGTGATTAAGTTTGGTAGATAAGGAAGGAGGAAGCAATAATTATGTCTAAAGTTTCTAGCTTGGGTCATGGTAGATAATCATGAGCAAAACAGAAGTCAGTATGTGGTATATTGGAAAGATAATTTGTTTCTGATGTTGGATCTACCTCAACAAATTGTATGACCTTATAAAAGTCTATTAAAAGCTAAAGTCTGATTCTTCAGCCAATTTATCTCAATAATCCTTTTCAGCCAATAAAGATCTAGTGTTCTTGAGGTAAGTCAATCACCTTCACCACGAATGATCTCTTTCAAATCATGATAACAGTCATTTGTCTTCAGTCACTATGTCGTGTCCAACTCTTTGTGACCCTACAGACTATAGCCTGCCAGGCTTCTCTGTCCATGGGATTTCCCAGGCAAGAATACTGGAGTGGGTTGTCATTTCCTCCTCCAAGGGATCTTCCTGACCCAGGGATCGAACCCACATCTCCTGCATTGCAGGCAGATTCTTTACCACTGAGCCACCTGGGAGGATCTAAAGAGGTTTCTATCAAGTATCTACTGTGGTTGCTATAACTCTAAGAATTAAGTGAGACACAGAGTAAAGATGGCATGTGTTTAAAGGCGATGGAAGATGACTTGCACAATGCATTTATAAAACTACAAATCTATATTATTTAAATTGCAGTATTTGTTATAAGGAGGTCAATACTAAGAAAGGTTAATCACTGCAGAAAATTAATAAAGAACTAATCTTGTACATAAAAATTACCTCATAACACACAAAAAGACTGATTCATAGGTGCCCATTTAAAAGAGATTATTTAAGAACTGACATATACAGAACAATCATAAGAAACTTTCTAAGTTTAGTGACTGCTACAGAGAAGACCGAGTTTTAATTCAGACATGTCTGGTTTCAAAACTCAGACTCTTCAAACTGTATCCTTGCTAGACCTTAGCATTACCTAACCTACATCGAAGAGATTGTTGCCTTCTTACTTGAAGCATAACAATACCTTGGCCCTAATCTAAAAACAATGTTCAATTGCATGCAATAAATATTTCAGACTAAGTAATATATTACTTCAAGATGCTGTCTTGTCATTAAAGTCTTTGAAATAAATACTAGAGAAGAAAAAAAGAATTGAGTTATGCTGCCATCTAGTGGTCATATGGTTGCTGACATTCATCAAGTACCAAAAAAAGTACTTGAAGGGAATTAAAGATTTATGTACATACAGAAAGTAGTTAACAAAGATAATAAATAGTCTGCTGTGGATTTATGTGGTAAATTCCACATAAATTTTGGATTAGGGCAAAAATATAAAATAATAAAAATCTTAATGAAAAATTTTAGTATTATAAAATATTATCTTCTTGAAGGCAGAATTATCATCAGTTTAGATAGAAAATTAAGTCTTTTAGTAGAGCTTCCAGATCACTGCAGGTGATGAATGCAGCCATGAAATTAAAAGGTGCTTGCTCTTTGGAAGAAAAGCTATGACCAACATAGACAGCATATTAAAAAGCAGAGACATTATTTGCCAACAAATATCCATCTAGTAAAAGCTATGGCTTTTTCCAGTTGTCATGTATGGATGTGAGAGTTGGACCATAAAGAAGGCTGAGCACTAAAGAATTGATGCTTTTGAACCGTGGAGTTGGAGAAAACTCTTGAGAGTCCCTTGGACTGCAGGGAGATCAAACCAGTCCATCCTAAAGGAAATCAGTTCTGAATATTCATTGGAAGGACTAATGCTGAAGCTGAAACTCCATTACTTTGGCCACCTGATGCAAAGAACTGACTCATTGGAAAAGACCCTGATGCTGGGAAACATTGAATACAGGAGGAGAAGGGGACGACAGAGGATGAGATGGTTGGATGGCATCACCAACTCAATGGACATGAGTTTGAGTAAGCTCTGGGAGTTGGTGATGGACAGGGAGGCCTGGTGTGCTGCAGTCCATGGGGTCGCAAAGAGTCAGACAAGACTGAGCCAGTGAACTGAACTGTAGAGCTTCCACACGTTTTTAGTTTCTAGATTCTAGCTTTTTGTCTTATTATTTAAAATACATATTCTTCATAACTTACATGTTATATTTAGGGACTGACATATCTTTCCATCTAATCGGGAAGTGAGAATAAGAGCTGAAGACAATTAAATGAAGAAAGGTGATCTCAGGGAGCTCATGGGAAGAAGCAGCAGCATAGAAAGTGAAAAAGAGAAAAGCTTTGTTCCTCATATAAGCTGAGCACAGTACTTTTGGGAGTTCAATAATTGCTGACGAAATGAAGAACATTCATTGTTTACTAAGTAGCAGAAGTCTCAAAGCATTGTCCATTTTTATTTCACACAAAACAAATGTACAGGGGTTTAACTCCAAGCAATCATATCTGAAAAAAATTTAGGCATATTAGATATCGATTCTCATTTATATGTGACTCCTACATAAAGGTTCAGAGGTGTAAAGGCTTCAGGGTGAAGAGTGTTAAAAACAGGAGAGAAAAAAAGATTCTACAGTTCTAAAATTCATTCATTTCCTTGTTCAGAGAGTTGAAAATGGACTTAGGTAACATATGAGATGCTAAACCATGCATTACATACTATTGTTTGTCACCCAATGCCTGGGTCAGGAAGACTCCTGGAGAATGGAATGACAACCCACTGGCACTGGTCGACAGAGGGACAGAGGACAGGGCTTGCAATTTTTTGGCTGACCTTACTTGATTTCCTTTCCTGTCATCTCTTCTCCCGCTGCTTGCTTCAGGAGAGCATCAGGAGAAGAGGTAACAGAAGTTTAAGAGAAACGTCTCTTCAATTGACTTCTGCTGTGTGTTCAGTCACTAAGTCGTGTCTGACTCATTGCAATCCCATGGACTATAGCCCGCCAGGCTCTTCTGTCCATGGGATTTTTCCAGGCAAGATTACTGGAGTGGGTTATCATTCCATTCTCCAGGAGTCTTCCTGACCCAGGCATTGAACCCGAGTCTCCTGCATTAGCAAGCAGATTCTTTACCACTGAGGCCAGGGGAGCCTTTGTTATGTACTGTTATATACTAAACTCTGTCCACCCTTAAAGAATGTATAAAGTGGCAGAGATATACGCCTATACATGAGTGAACATGCTCACCGTGGAGCACGTGAGTAGAGGACAACTCTACTGCATCTCTCTTCCCAATTCCTTAAGGACATTTTTGGCAAATCACAACTCTCTGGTAATATGGGGATATTAGAATAGCTTCATTTTCAGGTTTAAAATTTTATGTCAAGATATAAACTCATTGAGGATTTAGTTGCTAAGTCATGTTCGACTTTTGCAAACCCATGGACTGTAGCCCACCCTGCTCCTCTGTCCGTGGGATTCTCCAGGCAAGAATCCCGGAGTGGTTTGTCATTTTCTTCTGCAAAGGATCTTCATGACCCAGGGATCAAAGCCACATCTGCATTGCAGGCAGTCGCCGGCATCGCAAGAGGATTCTTTATTGCTGAGCCACCAGGGAAGCCCAAGATATAAGCTGCTGCTAAGTCGCTTCAGTCGTGTCCGACTCTGTGTGACCCCATAGACGGCAGCCCACCAGGCTCCCCTGTCCCTGGGATTCTCCAGGCAAGAGCACTGGAGTGGGTTGCCATTTCCTTCTCCAATGCAAGAAAGTGAAAAGTGAAAGTGAAGTCGCTCAGTCGTGTCCGACCCTCAGCGACCCCATGGACTGTAGCCTTCCAGGCTCCTCCGTCTATGGGATTTTCCAGGCAAGAGGACTGGAGTGGGGTGCCATTGCCTTCTCCAGTGGGGTTAAAACCTTACTCTTGCACCTCGTTCAATGCTTCTTCCCTAAGATCAGCTCAGCCTCTCCGTGGCACTGGAGTCGACAGAGGGACAGAGGACAGGGTTTGCAATTTTTTGGCTGACCTTACTTTATTTCCTTTCCTGTCATCTCTTTTCCCACAGCTTGCTTCAGGAGAGCATCAGGAGAAGGGGTAACAGAAGTTTAAGAGAAACGTCTCTTCAATTGACTTCTGCTGTGTGTTCTGTCTGTTGTGATAAACACTTAGATGATGGCGTATCACAGCGAGCTTCTGGAAACCTCAGAGACAATGCACTCCGCATTCTGTGCTACGCAAGACTGCCTTTTCCCTTTGTGACTTTAAGCATTTAATATCACTCACCCTGTTGGCTATAAGTGTAGGGAATATACTATGCACAGGCCTGTACTATAATTAACAGGGCCTCTTTGAAAAATAAAAATGACTTTCTCATCACCCCCAGGTGAAGGGCTGGGAGTAGTAAAAAGTACAACGTGGAAAGACATTTTGAAAACAAAATGTTGAAGTACTGATGTGACTGATGGAAAACCATTAGTGACTGTTCCCATAACCAGAGGCTTGAGGGAGTTGCTGAGAAAGGGCATCATTAGCTGAAGGGATAAACAAAGTCATGAAAGGCCTGAAGGTTTGACATTGAGGACTGTACATTGTATATCTTTATCCCCGATCTGAGATTGTATGGGAAATAGATGGGGAAACAGTGGAAACAGTGCCAGACTTTATTTTTTTAAGCTCCAAAATCACTGCAGATGGTGACCGCAGCCATGAAATTAGAAGACGCTTACTCCTTGGAAGAAAAGTCATGTCCAACCTAGACAGCATTTTCAAAAGCAGAGACATTACTTTGCTGACTAAGGTCCGTCTAGTCAAGGCTATGGTTTTTCCTGTGGTCATGTATGGATGTGAGAGTTGGACTGTGAAGAAGGCTGATTGCCGAAGAATTGATGCTTTTGAACTGTTGTGTTGGAGACGACTCTTGAGAGTCACTTGGACTGCAAGGAGATCCAACCAGTCCATTGTGAAGGAGATCAGCCCTGGAATTTCTTTGGAGGGAATGATGCTGAAGCTGAAACTCCAGTACTTTGGCCACCTCATGCAAAGAGTTGACTCATTGGAAAAGACTCTGATGCTGGGAGGGATTGGGGGCAGGAGGAGAAGGGGACGGCCGAGGATGAGATGGCTGGATGGTATCACTGACTTGATGGATGTGAGTCTGAGTGAACTCTGAGAGATGGTAATGAACAGGGAGGCCTGGTGTGCTGCGATTCATGGGGTCGCAAAGAGTCGGACACGACTGAGCGACTGAACTGAACTGAACTGAACTGAGATTGTAAAGAACAGATATCTCTAGAGCATGAATAAGGAAATAGAGGTTAACAATAAAAGGCATACAAGGATTAGGATCTGGGCTTTTGCCTGCAAATGGAATCAGTCCCCCTACCCCGATCCCCAGTTTATTTCTGAGTCTTATTTTTCCTTATTTTTCTGCAGCACTGTTCTCCTAGGTCAATTCCTGGTTGGGGTGGTCCCAACAATAAGCTCTTTGAGGGCAGAGATAGAACATTCTGTCATTGTTAAATGTTGAGCACTAATGCTCATGTCTATGTTTGAACAGACACAGACTGTCTGCTTCTAAGAATCTATGTCTGTTTCTAAGAATGAGAGAATCATGAAACTTTGTATGATAAAAGGGTTCTTACAGCAAAAAAAAAAAAAAAAAAGAATGAATGAAAAATGGATTCTAATTCAGGTGTAAGCAAACTGGGCATGGTTTGACTAGAAAACGTGAAATACACGCTCATTTTCATCACATGCACGGTTACAGATTTTATGCATGTCTGTTTACAGATTTTGATATGCTAATTGGTCACGTCTGAGTCCTTTCTCCATCTCTGGAGCTTCACCTGCAAAATGTGTCCTGGAAGGTGAAAAAGTATGGCTTCCCCCAAAAAACAAGGTGATCCTCTATGGTGGCCCCATTAAAAATAATCTCAATTCAAACTCAGGTTAAATTCAGCTTATCATTTAGGAACTCTTGGGAGGGGACAGGAGGGCATTTGGTTTGGTAAGGTCTCATTTTGACTCATTTTGTTCTGAACATTACATGAAATTATGGCATTTAAAAAAAATTAACCACTTCCAACTAATTTTACCTACAGGAATTGCAAGAAAATATATTAAAAAAGAAGAAATCTTTGGAGAAGAGAGATTGGCCTCTGCTCCACTGAACAGGTCTCTGAGGTCTAGTCCAGCAGCCAGAAGATACGGGTGGCTGTGAGCATTAGAATGTGGCTCCTCTGAATTGCCAAAAAAAGATCATGGCATCCTGCCCCATCACTTCATGGCAAACAGATGGGGACACAATGGAAACAGTGACAGACTTTATTTTTGGAGGCTCCAAAGTCACTGCAGATGGTGAATGCAACCATGAAATTAAAAGAAGCTTGCTTCTTGGAAGAAAATCTATGATCAACCTAGACAGCATATTAAAAAGCAGGGACATTACTTTAACAAGAAAGGTCCATCTAGTCAAAGCTATGGTTTTTCCAGTAGTCATGTATGGATGTGAGAGCTGGACCATAAAGAAAACTGAACACTGAAGAACTGATGCTTTCAAACTGTTCTGCTGGAGAAGACTCTTGAGAGTCCCTTGGACTGCAAGGAGATCAAACCAGTCCATCCTAAAGGAGATCAGTCCTGAATATTCGTTAGAAGGACTGATGCTGAAGCTGAAACTCTAATACTTTGGCCACCTGATGTGATGAACTGACTCATTGGAAAAGACCCTGATGCTGGGAAAGATTGAAGCCAGGAGGATAAGGGGATGACAGAGGATGAGGTGGTTGGATGGCATCACTAACTCAATGGACATGAGTTTGAGCAAGCTCCAGGAGTTGGTGATGGATGGGGAGGCCTGGCGTGCTATAGTCCATGGGGTTACAATGAGTTGGACACGACTGACTGAACTAAACTGATGAATATAAAATACACGTTGGATTTTGTACAAAAAAGTAAAATATTTCTGCAATGTTATTTGTAAAGATTATAGTTTGAAATAAGAATATTATATATATATATGTATATATATATATAGTGAGAATGTATTAAGTTAGTTTTACCTATCTCTTTTTGCTTTTATTTATGTGACTACTAGAAAATATAAATCAACATGTATTATATTTTTATTGGGTAGTACTGGTCTAGAAAATTATCTCCTGGCTTGAAAAAGCCAGAATTTCCGGCTTTTAGAGAAGAATTGTTTCCTATCATCTGACCTGGGGATTTCTCTGCTGTGGTGAAATACTGGTGCTCTCTCTGTTTTCCCTCCCTTTCTTTAAGACCTCTGCTTTTTATCTCCCTTAAATTCACTCTAAATAATTTCTCCTCAAGCCCAGGCTGCATGCAGTTATGTATTGGAACATGTATTTTAACTTTAAACTATTAAAGAAGTGCTTCTAACATGTGGACATCTGTATTTCCCAATGTTTTTAATTTCTGCTTCTGAAAAAGAGATTATAGGAGGTTCATGGGAGTCTTGACATGTTAACATTTTCCATTCTTGATGTTGATGGAATTTACACCTACCTGAGACCAATTGAATGGAGTTAAGCTTTTCAAGCATTACTTATAAGAATTCTGACCATTTGCTATATACTTCCTATACTAGATATATTTTTCTATTGCATTCCTTGGTAATGTTTTGCTTGTAAATGATAGTAAAAACTCTATCTAGTTGAAGTATTAATATAATATAAATTATAAGGGAGAAGGCAATGGCACCCCACTCCAGTACTCTTGCCTGGAGAATCCCATGGACGGAGGAGCCTGGTGGGCTGCAGTCCATGGGGTCGCTGAGTCGGACACGACTGAGCGACTTCACTTTCACTTCTCACTTTCATGCATTGGAGAAGGAAATGGCAACCCACTCCAGTGTTCTTGCCTGGAGAATCCCAGGGACGGGGGAGCCTGGTGGGCTACCGTCTATGGGGTCACACAGAGTCGGACACGACTGAAGTGACTTAGCAGTAGCAGCATAAGGGTGTTCAGATGCTTTAGAACAACAGGTTGTGTATAAGACAGGCATATAGCAAAACCTCAGGAAGAACTAGAAGACTTCAAAATTCATTAAGTCTCCCCAGCTTTAATATTTAATTCTCTCTTTATTATCTGTTTAATTTTTCTCTCTCTGACTGATTTTCTCTAAATGGCAGAAAACTGGACTGCTAAGTCTTATGGGGAAAATTTATTTTGGCTCAATATTCTCCTATTATTCACCCAGCTTCAAAATGTCATATTTATCTCTAAATAATATAAGAGTGCCCAGAGATAAACCCATGTACATATATATATATATATATATACACATATATACAAAATCTTTGACAGGCTAAGAATATACAATAAGAAACAGATAGTTCCTTCACTAAATGGCACTAGTAAAACTGGACATGCACATACAAAAGAATAAAACTGGACCCTTATCTTAAAACATGCACAAAAATTACCTCAGAATATATTAAATATTTGAATTTAAGCTATGAAACCTTGAAACTCAAGGAAAAAGAACACTGGAGGAAAGCTTTTCGACATTCGTCTTGGCAGTGATTTCTTGGATTTGATACCAAAAGCTGAGACAACAAAAGCAAATACACACAAACGGAATGATATCAAACAAAAAAATTTTCTGCACAGCAAATTAAAAAAAAAGGTGACCTACAGATTAGAAGAAAATATTCATAAACTGTATATCTGATAAAAGACTAATATCCAAAATATATAAGAAATTCTTGCAGCTGAATAACAAAAAAATCTGATTTAAAAATGGACAAGGAACTGAACAGAAATTTCTGAATAGAAAGAAGACATATAAATGTCCAACAGATATATGAAAAAATACTCAACATTGCTACTCACCAGAGAACTGCAAATCAAAATCACAATAAAATATTACCTTGGGACTTCCCTAGTGGTCCGGTGGTTAAGACTCATTGCTTCCAGCACAGAGGACCCTGGTTCGATCTCTGGTGAGGGAAATAAGATCCCATGTGCACAGTAAATTTAAAAAGTTTTAATTAAAAAATGTTTAAGCTCGTATACACCCGTGGTGGGTTCATGTCAATGTATGGCAAAACCAATATGGTACTGTAAAGTAAAATAAAGTAAAAATAATATTAAAAAAAAAGAACTATGACTCACACAAGTTAGCATATCACAAGCACACACATACCAGATAACAAATGTTGGTGAGGGTGTAGAGAAAAGAGAACCCTTATGCCCTACATGGATGTGTAAAATGGTGTAGCTACTATGAAAAGCTGTACAGAAGTTCCTCAAAAAATTGAAAGTAGAACTACCATATGCTCCAGCAATCAGAATTTAGGTATACATACATACAGTGGAACTGAGATTAGGACCTCCAAGAGCTATCTGTACTCCCATGTTCACATTCTCAACAGCCACATGGAAGCAACCTAAATGTCCATCAACAGGTAAATGGATAAAGAAAATGTGTTACAGACAAGCAATGGAATAGCACTGAGCCTTTAAAAAAAAAAAAGATGTATGGCAGTGTGAAGGAACCTAAAGAACTTTACACTGAGTAAAATAAGCCATAATTCTTCCTGCTTGAATCCACTTTTATGAGGTACCTAAAACAGTCAAATTCAGAAAGGCAGCTACCAAGAGCTGGTGAGAGGAGAAAATGGGGAGTTATACATCTGCAGCTGGAAAACATCCCGGTCATGTGGGATGAATGAATCTTAGAGATCTCTGTACAGCATAGTGTCCATAATCAAAAACTGCCGTTGCTGTTTTTCAGTCACTAAGTTGTGTCCGACTTTTTGCAATCCCAAGGACTGTAGCACCCCAGG
This sequence comes from Cephalophus harveyi, assembly GCA_006410635.1. Classification (NCBI taxonomy): domain Eukaryota; kingdom Metazoa; phylum Chordata; class Mammalia; order Artiodactyla; family Bovidae; genus Cephalophus; species Cephalophus harveyi. Next base: position 32,376 of record SJYT01065731.1, on the reverse strand, counting down.
CCTTCCTGTCCCTCACCATCTCCTGAAGTTTGCCCAAGTTCACATCCATTGCATTGGTGATGCCATCCAGCCATCTCATCCTCTGATGCCCTCTTGTAAATATGTATTAAGAGTGTGGACCTATGTTAATATTCTTATCATAAAATAAACTATAATAACACAAAAATAAATATATAAATGTAATAATAATAGTAAGAGTAAAGATATAGTAGGCAGGCAGAAACTTGGACAGGATAGATATGTTTATTGCAAAGACAGTGGTGATTTCATGAATGTATGGTGGTGGTGGTGGTAGTTGTTTAGTCACTAAGTCGTGTCCAACTCTTGCGACCCCATGGACTATAACCTGCCAGGCTCCTCTGTCCATGAGAATCTCTAGGCAAGAATATTGGAGTGGGTTGCTATTTCCTTCTCCAGGGGATCTTCCCAACCCAGGAATCGAACCCAGGTTTCCTGTATTGTAGGCAGATTCTTTACCAATTGAGCTTTAAGGGAAGCCTCATGAATGTATAGTTACCTTTAAACTCATTCCATTGGATACATTAAATGCAAATAGCTTTTTGTGTACCATAATTATACCTGAATAAAGTGGTTAATAAAAAGATAAAAGAAAAATATAAACAAGTCACTGAAAGGAAAAAAACAATGTTGACTTTTGCAAAAGAAAAAGCAAGAATCAATATTTTATGTTTGAGTTTTATGAGTTTCATTATAAATGAAGTCAGCATTAATATAATCAAAAGAAAAATATTGTATTTAAAGTCAGTTGATTTCAGAATAAAATTTCCATAAGGATAAAGGCAAAGTATTATTGAGTCTAAGGCAAGCCTTTATTTATAAATACAACTTCAAATATATTTTCATCCAATCTGGTTGCAGCTTTGGGAGGTTGTTTGGTGACCTATGCATGTGCTTGAAAAGCTAATGGAAAAGTGGAAACAGAACTCCTTTTTAAAAACTGCTAAAATGATATAGATACACAGGAAAAAGGAACCAATGATTTACTTTATCTAAAGGTTAAACTACCAATCTGGAGATAATAGCAAGTTTTGTTAGTATTGGTAACATTTTTCATCATATGTTCCATGCATGATTTACCCTCCTTATTTTCCTTCAATGAGGTGAATTGCTTTTCTGATGAGGGGTCTTTAGGTAACACTTGTACAGGTTATCATAAAATACAAATCTAATGATTAGAACTAATGTGCCAGCTGAAAATAGTCAATATAAGCAGACATTATTAGCTGAAAAGAGAAAATGGCTTGACAGTCTAGCTGCCTTTTGTATTATCTATAACATCATGAGAATCTGCTTAAAATGTAAAGCAGATGTCTTTGACAGAGTTTAGTTTTAAGTTTAGAAGAGAGCAAATGCCTGTTCTATCACTTCCTAGAAGGTGAACTGGATGGGAAGATATTTACTCTGGGAGATAAATGGCCATCCATCAGCTCAAATCAGGGAACAGGTTAGTTTGGAGCAAGATGATAGACATGATTTGGAGATTGATTTTAGAAGGATACGTTGTTCTTAAGAGAAGGGGTCAAATTGTGTTCACCTTTCTTTTTTTATATCATACCCAATCTTTGTTATTCAGATATATTTATTTTTATATAAATTAATATAAAATCCCTGTATCACTCACTTGATACAGTAAAGGCTTTTGGAATAACTAATAATCATTATTATTCTGAGAGATTTGATGTGGAAGAAGTTTGTTGTGAATTATTAGTATGAGCATTTTGATTGTGAGGATTATACTAGTAGATTTGTGTGGTGGACATCTTATTACAGTTCTAACCACTTAGCCTTTGATCCTCTGATTCTCTCTGAAGAGTTCCTTACTTTAAAGATACTGGTAGAGGGGAAAAAATGCCCGCCTTCTATAGTACTCTTGCCTGGAAAATCCCATGGAAGGAGGAACCTGTAGGCTGCAGTCCATGGGGTTGCTAGGAGTCAGACACGACTGAGCGACTTCACTTTCACTTTCATGCATTGAGAAGGAAATGGCAACCCACTCCAGTGTTCTTGCCTGGAGAATCCCAGGGACAGAGGAGCCTGGTGGGCTGCCATCTATGGGGTCGCACAGAGTCGGACACGACTGAAGCGACTTAGCAGCAGCAGCAGGAGCATACACACTAAAAATGCTAGCTATTCGACATCTAACCTCTCCTACTGCTGACATGGACTCAGTAACTTGTAAACAAGCAATTCCCTTTCTTAGTGACTGAAAACATTAGTAAATTATGGTAGGCAAAACTTAAGAAAACAGAAATGTCCATACCTAAAGGAGTGTTCTTCAGCGTACCAGTTCTGCAGTGTGGTCTCGTGCATTTTTCCTGGCATCTAATTTGGTAATTGATTCTTTGGTATTTCCAATGATCCTTTTGATAAAGTCATTTTCTTCCTTTTTAGATAGAATTAGCTTCTGTGAAATGAATTGAAAACCCAATTCGTTCCATTTCATATTTCCATTTCACTGTGACTGCCCTTCCTTTGGAATTTGTAGAGAATATGAGCTTTATGCATGTTTGTTTCTCTGTTTAATTATAAACTGCTTGCTCGTGGAGCCCTTCTTTTGTATATTCTTTGTATCATTCGTGGTGTTTGGCAAAATGACATCTTTTGGATACGTGAATGAACATGAGAATACATAGAAAAAGCGTATACCTGAGAAACACTGAAAACAAACATTACTCTGCTAATCTTACCTTGTCTAAGCCACGGTATATCCCTTGGTCACAGATTCTTTACACATAAAATAAAACATTCAGATAAGTTTTATTGTTCCAAAAATTCATTTTGTACTCTGTTCAATAGCTCCAGAAGTTAAGGACCCTTTACTATGATGCTCCTTTATAAAATTTCAGGAGCAGGTATGCCTAACATAGACACATGGCCCAAATTTAATTCATGTTTCTTTTTATTTTTCTACCCATAAACTGAGGATTGACTATACACGTACTGAAATAGAGGAAAAGAGTTAATTGGAATAGAACTACTTTCATTGTCACCTCCTTTTATTATCTGCATTTCTCCAGTTTCTCCTGAGACTAAGAAACTCAACAGTTTCTTGAGTTTCTTTGATAGCAGCTTAGTATCCTCTGGATCTTACTTTCCTGTAATTATTTTTTGTCTCCAAGCCCCAGTTACCATTCTCTAGCTGCTTCTTTCTTCCTGTCTCTGCTTGGGGGTGAAATGAGTGACAGGCATATCCAGACTCCGCCTGTCAGGATCTCAGCATCTGTCACTAATGAACCGCATCTCTCTTTCTCGCTGAGCCTGCATGCGTTTGGCCAATCTTCCGAACACCACTCCAGGAAGTCAATACCAATTAGAGCTGGCGCAGTTTGGTGCAGACACTTTATATTAACTAACTCACCACTCACGTCAATGCATTCGGGGCTTACTTTCTTGAACAACAGAGGCTGACAACCCACAAGCTGCTTTTTCCAAATATCCTTTTAACTAACATGCAGGCATGGGAATTAGGGTCTGCCAAGCAGATGAGCCTGCATGAAACATGGGTGAGGAAATAAATGGAGCAGCTGTTGCATGAGAGTCTCCTGGGGCAACGAAGGTAGTGTTCCTATTTTCTACTGTGGAGGCAATGGCATGCTTTCCCATTGTAATATCCTCTCTGTATTCCGATAATCTCTATTCTGTGTAATCTTGTTATGCCCAAGTCGCGAAATCTCCCAATGACCACCAGGGAGCCAGTATCTGATGCAAAAGCAAGAGTTTTTATTACCAAGCTCGAGCTGGGGCTCCCACCGTTACCAACGCAGCGGCTAAGGAGAGGAGCCAGGAACGCTGGGTTTCATTGCTTATATAGGGTATTCTCGCCGAAAAATGTTACCTTCTGTGGAAGGGTTAGGTGTTGGGTTCTGATTGGTTCCCATTTCCCGGGCTTAATTCGAATTTCCTGGGCAGGTCATAAGTCCTGAACGTAAAGTCAGGAGATCCTGATCTGGAATCTGATTGGCTCGCAGTGGTGGGGTGAGGTCAGGGGATTTCCAAAGACTCTTTCCTCAGAACTCTAAAATGGAGTCTTTTTTTTAACAAAATGGGGTGGCTTAGGTTCTTCAATCTCCGTATTCCTCATGGTGTGATTGGCATTTTACCTGGATATGTGGTCTTTTGTGTGTATCTCCCCAAAATGAGGGGCCCCTACTGAAAGGCCATCCCAACAATTCTATGTTATTTCCACTAATCAACATTTAATGAATAAGCCAGTTAGACTAGTTTCACTTGTTAAGATTAGGAACTATGACCTATAAAAAGTGTAAATGTACTTTTTGTCTTTGTCAGTTAGTAATGTATTTGTAACAGAACACCCAAGAAACCCACGGTTTAAACATGGAGCTTATTTTGCACATGGTGGTCAAGGATGTCACCCAGAAATTATCTTCAGCATGTAATTTTTGACTGCATTGTTACAAGATGAATCCCTGTCTTGTCTGCACACCAGGTAGGAGGGAAGGGCTGATCAAAGCTTTTTTTTAAGCATTTTTTCATTTGAGAAACGATGTCATATCCCGGGGCTACTGTTAACATTTCAGTGGCTAGACCTGTGTGACATACCCTCCCAAAAGCATAGACGTTGGTATTGCATCATCCTATCCTTATAACAGAGATGGGCTGGAAGCAGAGATCAGAAGCTGTGTTGAGCAAAACACCCTTCAGTGTTTGCCACATCATCACTGCCTTAGGTGCTGTTGACATCTAGGACCCTCTGGTAAGCTCCCATCAAAGCTCCCTCACACATTTAGATGAAATATTTAGCTTTTGACTTGATGGAATTAAATATACCGAAAGACTCATCTGTTCAAAAGTGACTTCCCCGAAAACTTCTAATTTAAATTTTCTTCTTTTGGAGTCACATACCTGGATTAAGATATTCTCCATCCAGAGGATATATGCTAGACCTTCTATGTATTAGTCAGTAATAGCAACTCAAAAACCCATCACCACTCATTATCTTGTTACTACAGATAAGATTATTAAATGGAAAGGTATACCTTACTGCAGAATAAAGTAGCATGGAAGCTTTGTGATGAAGAGAGGCCTGGGTAGACCATCCGGCAGCCTGAGCAACTGGATCACAGGAATAATGACATGAACTAGAGAGGAAAACAAGTCCAACTAAGCTTTCTCCCAATTGCAGCTTCAAGTGTATCAATGTTAATTAGGAACGCATATTAAATTGTTTCACATAGAATTTTAGGAGGTTAAAACATAACATCTTTCTTGTCTCTGTTTGAGATTAAAACAAAGCAAGAAATTGACAGATGGATGAACATTTCAATATCAACTTTTTTTCATAACAATCTCTGTATTCCCTGAGTAAGTTTTTGTCCAAGTAGGGTTGTAACCTTTGACCTCTGAATTCCACTCCTGAGCTTAAGCTATTGCTGGCACAGCTGGACAACACCAGACCACACACACCCGCACACAGCAGCAACCCCTTTTTTTGCAGGTGAGAAAACTGAGGATCCCCAGATCTCCACTGATGCCTCCTCAGAGATAAGGCAGAGAGCTAGTGAAAAGAGAGATTTAGCCATCTCAGACAATAATACCATCACTGTTAATATTTCATCATCCTAAGTTATTTTGTAAAGGACTGTTGGCTTTTTACATCAGATCTCTGAAGAATATGCTTTCTCCTACGCAGATCTGATGAAACATATCTTTCTGGTCATTTCTTCTATCTGAAATCCATAGGAGCAGCATCACACAGCCATTCTAAAGCAGACCCAGAGACGGGCTACTCTGAGTATGAAGGACCAAAGTCCCACCTCCTAAACTCTCTTGTTATGTCTTAATATTCTTGAGTTCTGGCTGAAGTTTAAGTTTGATATTCCAATTCTATAATTCTGTGGTGTTTGCTACTCATTTGTGTACGTGCTCAGTCATTCAGACATGTTCAACTCTTTGCGGGCCCTTGGGCCTGCCAGGTTCCTCTGTCCATGGGATTCTCCAGGCAAGAATACTGGGGCAGGTTGCCATTCCCTCCTCCAGTGGATCTTCCCATCCCAGGGATTGATCCTGGGTCTCCTGCACTGCAGGCAGATGCTTTACCTCTGAGCCACTGGGGAAGTTGTTACTTATTTAGAGATATGATAAAAATGTAGACCTACAAACACCTGTATGAAATTTCTACACAGAAAATATTAACATTTATTAGGGAAATATTGATTTCAAGTTTTATTTTTCTGAAGATTTACAATTTTACTAGAACTAAATTGGATGATGTGTAGTTAGTGTTTATTCATATAAATCAGCATGTAATCCACTTCCTCATTTAGCAATGCCAAATAAATGATACAATTGTTATCTTCAACTTAATCATTGCTAGAACCAATTATTTATTTGAACTTGTTTTTTTTTCTCATTCATTCATGCACAATTAATCATTCTTCAAATTGCTCAATCCTAGAGGTTTGACAAATGCACATAGAAACAGCTTTGTTTTCCAAATTGCATTTTCTGCGCTTCTCTTTTTATTACTAAGAATATTTGCATAAAATAGTATCAAATTAAATAAGTAGCCAATTTCTTTTTAGTGGAGCTGAAGTCCTCCTGAAATCATTACAAGTAAACTTGCTGGCTTTAGCATACGTGTGTTGAAAAGCAACAACATCAAATTTCTGTCCAGCAGTACCTCTGATAAAATACTGCTCTATTCTATGGCTCCATAAAAAACCCATAAAATATTGCCTAAAAACTACCTCAACTGACTAAGTTAGTTTCTGCAAGTGCAAAACAGAAGCATTTGGTTTCATGAAGATTAAAGTGAACTTCTAGTAGATTCAGGCCACGCCATCTCTCTGAGCATCACTGTGCAAAATCATTTTCAGGTTAAGTATAAGCATTACAAAGAGTAGTCACATGAAACCATGATAAGAATGTAACCAGGTTGTTTTTATAGCTTCCATTTTTAAAATTTCTTTGGTCCTATAATTTTTCATTTAGTTTTCACATAGCCTCTATTTACAACACCTCAGAATGGTCTCTGAACAATGCTTATTTATTCTTGTTAATACGTTATCATCTATTTCTTTATCTGCCTTGGCTGATAGAGACTTAAATATGCTGGGAAATTATTTTTCTCAATTTGCTTATAAGGTCGACTTTTACTTTTGAAAGTATTATATCACAATTTTTCCACTTTTACTATCGTTCTTATTAACATAGATACCAGTACTGTAGTAGCAATGACAGAATGCTTAACTTTAGGCTTTTTTAATGGATAAGTAAAATTTTTGTTACAATGTATTCTTGAAATCCTGACTTCTGAGTTCACCCATGACCATCATCACTGCTTTAGTTATCTACAGCCTGGGTTTGGCAGCATCCTTTCTGCTTCTTTTAAAGCTTCCAATGTCTCTTCTCTTCAAGAGGATTTATACTGTTTACAAAATTTTCTTATTAAAACTAGTTCTATTACCCTGAAAAAAATCTATAAAAATCCTAATTATTTCCTAAAGTAGTTTCCCTGGAATGTATGTGCCTGTGAGTATTTTCCCTAAGATGTAGATCTGACCTGGATTTGTTGGTGAATCCTTATTTTCTTTCTTTCTATTTTTAACTCCTCTGTATCCTTTATTTTCATTTTTCAAGGTCAGAAACATTATATCACAATGTTGTCTTGAGTCTGAAAAGTCTTCAAAATCTTACCTCTTCATTTATTCCTCTCACAGAACAGGATTTCTCAAAGTAAGTATTTCTAGTTTCAGGAAACAGACACTGCTTTTTCTATGTTTTTCAGCTTTATTAAGATATAATTGACATATAACATTGTATAAGTTCAAGGTGTACAAGAGAAAGACTTCATACCTGTATGTATTACACATGTTTACCACAATAAGATTGGTTAACACAACCTTCACCTCACATATTACCATTTTGTCATCAATGTCCTTATGGTGAAAGCATTAATGTTCTATTCTCCTAGTGACTTTTGAGTGTATTAACTAAAGCTCCCATGTTGTACTAGAACTTACTCATAATAGAAAGCCTGTACCCTGACCAGCATCTCCCTATGTTCCCCCACCTTCAGTCCCTGGCAACCACCATTTTAACTTTGTCTCTATGAGTTCAATGTTTTTAGATTCCACGTACACATAAGATTATATGGAACATGTCTTTCTCTATTTGACCTAATTCACTGAGCATACTGTCTTCAAGATGCATCTGTGTTGTCATAAATAGCAGATTTACTTCTTTATTATGGCTAAATAGAAATAATGCTATAGTTAATGATAATGGTAAAGATGAATTATAGGTAGATATAAATTTGGCCACATTTTCTTTTATCCTTCGAAAGACACAACTTCTCTTGGCTATTGTGAATAATGCTGCAATGAACATAGGACTGCAGATATCTCTTTGAGATAGTGATTTCATTTGCTTTGGCTACATACTTAGAAACAGGATTACTGGATCATATGGTAGTTCCATTTTTAGTTTTTTAAGGAAACTGCATATTGTTTTCCATATTGTCTGTACCAGTTCACATACCTACCAACAGTGCATGAGGGTTCCCTTTTCTCCATATCCTTACGAACACTATTTATTGGTTGTCTTTTTGATAATTGCCATTTAATGGGGGTGAAGTGATACTTCATTGTGGTTTTGATTTGTGGTTTTCCTGATGATTAGTGGTATTGAGCTCCTTTTTAAGGTATTACTTGGCCATTTATAGATCTTCTTTGAAGAAATGTCTATTTAGATCCTCTGTCAATTTTTAAATCAAATTGTTTACATTTTTGCTGTTGAGTTGTAAGAGTTTTGTTTATAGTTTGGATATTAACTTTTTATCAGACACATGGTTTGCAAAAATTTTCCCCCATTACACAGGTTGCATTTTCATTTTGTTGATTTTTCTCCTTTGCTGTGCAAAAAACACGTTAGCTTGCTGTAGTCTCATGTGTCGAATTTTGCTTTTGATGCTTTGGCTTTTGTTGATATAGCTGAAACACTGCTGCTAAGACTAATGTCCAGGAGACTTCTACAACATTTGCTTCTAGGCAGTTTCAGGTTTAAGTTTTTAACCTATTTAGAGTTAATTTTTATGAGTGGTGTAAGATAAGGGTCCAGTTTCATTCTTTGGCATGTGAATATCCAATATTTCTAACATCACTGTTGAAGCAGATGTCTTTTCTCTGCTGAGTGTTTTTGGCTCCTTGTCAAATATTAGGTGACCATACAGGTGTGGATTTAATCCTGGACTCTCGATTCTGTTCCGTTAGTGTAGGTGTCTGGAAGCATACTTTGACTCTGGGTACAGTGGTGCGGGGTCCTGAGGCAGTCTCAGTCCAGGGGTCCAGATGTCAGGTTGCAGCACTGGGGTCCACAGCGTTGACGTGCAGGGTCTTCTGTGAGCACTGTGAGTGGCCCCACGGGATGCTATTGGGCTCCTCAGCAACACCTCATGATCTAGGAGCTAGGGACAGAGCAGGCAGGGGTCCTGGCCAGAACTAGTGGAATGTACACACTTGGCTGCGGAGACAGCTCCGGATGCCTTTGTCGTTGCAGAGGCTTGTAGCAGACAAACACAAGGTAGTGGAGTCAAGGGCAACTGCAGGAGTACTAAGGGTCCATCTATGGATGAATGGATAAAGCAAATGTGATATATATATATATGTATATGCATAAATTCTGTATAATATTATTATTCTGAGCATTATTCAGTCATTTGGGGTAAAACAATGTCAGAATACAGGAAAATGTCATTGTAATCTTTGATATTTTAATGCGTATGCTGTATGCCTTATTTGTAAGAATAGAATGCTACATTGTTTGGAAGAGTGTGAACTCTGGAGCCTGACAAGTTATGATAAAATCCTTTATCTGTCATTTATTATTAGCAGCATCACCCTGGGCAAGTGACCTCTTCCCTTGGTATTTCAGTCCTCTCTATGGTAATCAGGGTTAGTTACACTGCCTCTTCAAAGTGCCTATTCATCAGATACATACAAAGTCTACAGAATAGTGACTTTATACCAATGTGCTATGCTGAAGGGCAGCTATTTATTATCATGATTATCATCATCATCATCAGTGGGTTTAAGTTTTCTTGTCCTATATGACCCTATAGCATTTGAAAAGAACGATTCAGTACTTCTTTCCTCTGCCTTGGTGATTAAGGAAGCAAGTGTTGTGAGACTACTGAGCCACCTCAGAGGAGAACTGCTACAGAGCATCCTCCAGACCTGTGGTACGGACTGTGTGTGCGGACAATCGACTCATTCTTCCATGGTGCTAAGATATGGAAGCTGTTCCTACTCTATCATAACTTTGCATTTCTGACTAACAGAGGACCCTGTTGGCAAGTCAATACAGCTTGTTAAAAATTGGCTATGTGCCCTGTGTGCTAAGTTGCTTCAGTCATGTCCAACTCTGCAACCCTATGGACTATAGCTCACCAGGCCTCCCTGTCCATGGGGTTCTCCAGACAAGAATACTGGAGTGAGTTGCGATTTTGTACTCCAAGGGATCTTCCTGGCCCAGGGATCTAACGCGTGTCTCTTATATCTCCCTCGTTGACAGGCAATTTCTTTACCACTAGTGCCGCCTGAGAAGCCAAAAATTGGCTACAGTCTTCACCAATTGCTAGCTATGTGGTCTTGGAAACTTACTGTAAAGAATTATTGTAAGAGTAAAGAAATAAAAACTTTGTTAATAGCTTCACATATATTTTAAAGTTTGCAATTATATATATATATATAATCTATATATAATATAGATTAGGTGGATTTTTATAATAGGTTAATATTATTGAGAGTCTAGTTAAAACTCTTTTAGACATACTGTCTTCCCTGGAGCTGGTGGAAGTTGGTGGGGCTGTAAAGTGTAATAGTAGTTTCCATGAAGCATAATTAGACAATATTTTTTCAGAATTAAAAATAATCATACCTTGTAATCCAGCATTTCCGCCTGTAGATATTTGTCCTCCACCTATACACACATGTGTATGAAAATGCCTATATAGTACATAGATACTTGCTGAAATATTATTTGTGATATCAAAAGAAGGAAAGATAAACCTGACTAGTTAGCAATAAGGAATTTGTTAAGTAAAAATTAATAAATTCATACTCTGAAATACTATCAGGAATTTTTTAAATGAGGTAATCCATAATATAAAAATATCTCTACGATATACTGTTCAGCAAAAAAGTGTAAGGTGTGGAGAAAGTTTAATGTGTTTCCAATCATGTCAACAAAAGATTTACATGTACAAAATAGGGAGAATGGAAGGATGGACAAAGCTATCTCTGGGAAAAACGATTAAATTTGGGGAGAAATATTTGAATAAAGGATCTGTTTTCCGTTGTATTTCCTAAGTGTTTTTTTTTTTTTTTCAGTTTTACAATGTAAATAATATAGAATATTATTTTTGTACTTTTATTTTGGGAAAGATGATATACTAGGCATACTTTTGTCATTATACTGTTGTTGATTAGTCGCTAAAGACATGTCCAACTCTCTTGCGGCTCCATGAACTGTAGCCTGTCAGGCTTCTCTATCCATGGGATGTTTTGGCAAGAATACTGGAGTGGGGTGGCATTTCCTTCTCCAGGGGATCTTCCTGACACAGGGATCAAACCCGTGTCTCCTGTATTGGCAGGTGGAGTCTTTACCACTGAGCCATCAGGGAAACCCTCATTATACTGCTAGTAAAGGGTCATTTATGAATAAATGAATTGAGTGACATTGAAATGAGGTGGTTTTTTTTTTTTTTTTTTTTAGTACATTTAAGGATATTTTATATACAGAAAAGGCAATTTACAAAAATTATTTTAAAGAGTAAATACCAAAGTTAAAATGTATTTTCCCTTGTGCTTTAGTTTATTTTACAAATTTTAATTCTATTTATAAATTTATTGGATTCTGATGATTATTTCTAAGGAGGCTTTAAATAACGAGCAATTGACTCTAAATTTAATCATGCATCCTTGAACTTTAAACAATCTTTATTATTATATTACTGTCTCTTATACACATCTAGATGTGTATAAGAGACAGGACATTATTATTATATTAGATTTCTTTCTCAAATATTTATTGTCTATATTAAAATGTTTCTTAAACATTTAAAACATTCTTTTATGTCTAATAAATTAAACTTATATCACTAATTTAAAAATTTAGTAAGCCTTCAACTTAAAGTCACTAATTCAAGTCAATTACTCAATTACTTATTTTTTTAAATTGTCTTTTAAAAGACTGTCACTCTAATAGCCAAACTTTTTAAAACAATATGAATGCAAGAATACTAAGGATTACATGAGGTAGTATCTTGAGTAAGGTGGGTATTGACTTTACATATGCAGAACAGTTAAGAATTTGACTAAATTCCTATAACTAGAAAGTAGCAAAATAGGATCAATATTTGTCTAACTCCAATTTCCTTCACCTACTTTACCACGTGCTAGAGACTAACAAAATTTTATTTACACATGTATTTAAAAGTTCAAGAAGTAGGGCTAGCTTCTAATATAGTTGGATATTGGGGCTCAGAAGATATCTCCACTATCAGTACTTTTTTTAAATTCCTCATACTCCTTCATCTTTGCTTTTGTGTGTGCGTGTTAGCTCCATTTTTTTGCTGCAGAAACAAGCCTTATATTTACTTACCATCTGATCAAATTTCATTTTTCTGAAATTCTCCAGCAAAGACCTCATCACACTCTATTTCTTTGTTTTCACAATATTCACATTCCTGAAATATAATAACTAGCCAGGGAAATAAGATACACTGATTCATTTTGATAAATCAAGATCAAACTTTGGTCTATGAGGTTCTATTTTACCAACTCGTGTGGATAGAGAGTGGCGAACAGATGTGTCTGCATTAGAAATACTGGGGCTTATGGCATTGAAACATGTATAATATCATATAAGAAATTAATCGCCAGTCTAAGTTTGATGCAGGATACGGGATGCTTGGGGCTGGTGCACTGGGATAACCCAGAGGGATGGTATCGGGAGGGAGATGGGAGGGGGGTTCAGGAGTGGAAACTTATGTACACCCGTGGCAGATTCATGTTGATGTAAGGCAAAACCAATACAGTATTGTAAAATAAAATAAAATAAAATAAAAAAAAAGAAATACTGGGGCTGTAGAGGCACAGGTGAGGAGGAAATCTGTGAATGTAAAAGAAAATTCTGAAGTGAATCCTTCCCTCTCTGCATATATTTTGCTTGTTATTTGAAGACTTTTTATAACACTGAGTTGCTGGCTCAGAGTTTAAAGCGTCTGCCTGCAATGTGGGAGAGCCGGGTTCGATCCCTGGGTTGGGAAGATCCCTTGGAGAAGGAAATGGCAACCCACTCCAGTAGTCCTGCCTGGAGAATCCCATGGAAGGAAGAGCCTGGTAGGCTAGAGTTCATGGGGTCGCAAAGAGTCGGACACGACTTCACTTCACTTCACTTTATAATAATAGAATCATCCAGTAAAATTGAAATATCTGTTTTCAACTATCAAAAATTACCCAATACGTGTACTGTGACCTAAGGGGAATAGGAGACAATGGCCTCTTTTTCGGCAACACAAGCTTTCCAGAGTAAATGGCAGTGAGTTGGCAGATAGCTGGTATGAAGAGAGATTGGACAAAGGATATAATAAAAAGTGAGATTTCCCTAGCAGGCATCAGAGCCCCAGTTAAGCTGCCAGGTATTGAGCTGCCAGGTTCAAGCACAGAAGACTTAGATGCTACTAAGAGGAAGTTGCTACACCTGGGTAAGAGAAATTGGACCATGTGACATGCTGTTAAGCTAGACAGTAAGGGCAGGGTTCTGAGTACCCGAATTCTGTGAGGCAATGACTAAGACCTGGCTGGACACAAGTATAGGAGTCATAGCTAGAGTGGAGAGGGCAGATTTCATAACAAGCAAGAACATTTGCTTTTCTTTTTGCCCAAGGTCAGAATTAGCTCTGATAAAAATGGCTCCTGGAAGCTGGCCTTAGACTTGGAGAAATGCATTTTGGGGCGGCGACACCTGAAAGCTTCCAATCAAGGTACCGCGTGTCCTCAGGACCCTTTTTCAGATTCCTTCTCCTAGAGCACAGCTTCCCTTCCTTTGCCTAAAACACCATCATGTATTCCACTTTTTGTCCTGAGGACTTTTTCCAGCTTTACTGGGATAAAATTAGCAGAAAAATATCATATAAATGTAAGATGTAGGATGTGATACCTGATATATTGTGAAATGATCACCAACTACTCTGGGTAGCTAAGCCATCAGTCACCTGACACAGTTACAGTTTTTACGTGGTGAGAATATTAAAGATTTACACTCTTGGCAAATGTCAAGTATCCAATGCAGCGTTGTTAATGACAGCTACTATGTTGTCCATTACAGCCTCAGAGCTCAATCATCTTATAACTGAAAGTTTGTACTTTTGACCAACATCTCCATATTTCTCTCACCTCTAGCCCCCTCTGGCGACCACTAACCTACTCTTTGTTTCTGTGATTTTGGCTTTTTTAGGTTACACATGTAAGGGAGCTCATACACTCATACATATTTGTCTTGCTTTGTCTGACTTATTTCACTTAACCTAATGCCCTAAAGAAGATTCATCCATGCTCTCACAAATAGCAAGATTTTCTTCCTTTTGTGATTGAATAATATTCCATTAGATATGTAATACATAAATATTGTTTTGCAGATATTTTTTTATAGCTAATAAGATCATCTTCATTTAAATAATGCACTACTTATGTATACATATATGATGTGCATGCAAAAGAAAATGGAACTGAGATGTACATTAGCATCTGGCAAGAGAGTTTATGTGGTAGCGACTTTACTAGAAAACTAGATTATACATGTTATTTTAGATGGGACTTTTTGATTGTGATCTTTGGTAGAAAAAAGTCTAAGTGTCTTCATTATAAAAATGTCTCTTCAAGTTCTTTGCCTGTCATAAGAATTTAAATAATAAATTGAATATATAGGTTTGTGTTACTGTGTTTTTGTGTAAATTACCTTTGTTAAGGATTAGTGTAAGCAACCATAAATCAGTGAAATAATATTGATGTTAAATAGTTAATTATCAAAGTATTAGAAATGTTGATATATAACCTAAATACTGGAAAATCCTTGGTCATACAAAAATTAGTTTAAAAAGTAATTTAGATACCTATCCATTACTGAAGATAATGAAGCTAACTCTATTATTTTATTTTTTAAATATTGCTTAAATTTTCATATAGAGCCTGGAGCATCTTATCATGGCAGGAAGTGATAAGGAAATAACGCAAGGGGAAAAAAAACTACACAATGATAGTCATGGATATATCAAAGGCTCACAGGAGTCAGTTGATAGAGCTCCTGATAGCAAACTTGGAATAATTCAAAGAATACAGACATAAGACAAAAATGCAACCAGGTATATTGAAAAGTATTTGACTTCTAATTCGACAGTGCAGTTATGGTCTTAATCTGCTACTTCATAAAGCATAACTATTTCTTTACCTCTCAAAGACTTTCATACGTGATTCACATTAGAAGTGGCCTCTTTGCCATTGCACTGGTTTCCATAAAATGGGTCCTTTCCTCTAAACACTCTTAGCCTCTGTTCTGCTCTTACTTCTTGCAGCAGTGTTTCTTTGGTAGGTAATAGTCTTTAATTTATGATTCTTGATTGAATGGGGATAACCATGAACAGTATGAAAAGGCAAAATGATAGGATACTGAAATGGGGAACTCCCCAGGTCAGTAGGTGCCCAACACGCTACTGGAGATTGGTGGAAAAATAACTCCAGAAAGAATGAAGGGATGGAGCCAAAGCAAAAGCAATACCCAGTTGTGGATGTGACTGGAGATAGATGCAAGGTCCAATGCTGTAAATAGCAATATTGCATAGGAACCTAGAATGTCAGGTCCATGAATCAAGGCAAATTGGAAGTGGTCAAACAGGAGATGGCAAGGGTGAACGTCGACATTCTAGGAATCAGCGAACTAGGATGGACTGGAATGGGCGAATTTAACTCAGATGACCATTATATCTACTACTGTGGGCAGGAATCCCTTAGAAGAAATGGAGTAGCCGCCATGGTCAACAAGAGTCTGAAATGCAGTACTTGGATGCAGTCTCAAAAATGACAGAATGATCTCTGTTCATTTCCAAGGCAAACCTTTCATGGTAATCCAAGCCTATGCCCCAACCAGTAATGCTGAAAAAGTGAAGTTGAATGATTCTATGAAGACCTACAAGACCTTTTAGAACTAACACCCAAAAAAGATGTCCTTTTAATTATAGGTGACTGGAATGCTAAAGTAGGAAGTCAAGAAACACCTGGAGTTACAGGCAAATTTGGCCTTGGAGTACAGAATGAAGCAGGGTAAAGGCTAATAGAGTTTTGACAAGAGAATGCACTGGTCATAACAAACACTCTCTTCCAACAACACAAGAGAAGACTCTACACATGGACATCACCAGATGGTCAACACCAAAATCAGATTGATTATATTCTTTGCAGCCAAAGATGGAGAAGCTCTATACAGACAGCAAAAACAAGACCGGGAGCTGAGTGTGGCTCAGATCATGAGCCAAATTCAGACTTAAATAGAAGAAAGTGGGGCAAACCACTAGGCAATTCAGGTATGACCTAAATCATTCTCTTATGTTTATACAGTGAAAGTGAGAAATAGATATAAGGGACTAGATCTGATAGACAGAGTGCCTGATGAATTATGGACAGAGGTTTGTGACATTGTACAGGAAATAGGGATCAAGACCATCCCCAAGGAAAAGAAATGCAAAAGAGCAAAATGGCAGTACATGAACCATGAACTTCGGATGTTCAAGCTGGTTTTAGAAAAGGCAGAGGAACCAGAGATCAAATTGCCAACATCCACTGGATCATGGAAAAAGCAAGAGAGTTCCAGAAAAACATCTATTTCTGCTTTATTGACTATGCCAAAGCCTTTGACTGTGTGGATCACAATAAACTGGAAAATTCTGAAAGAGATGGGAATACCAGACCACCTGACCTGATTCTTGAGAAACGTATATGCAGGTCAGGAAGCAACAGTAAGTTAGAACTGGACATGGAACAACAGACTGGTTCCAAATAGGAAAAGGAGTACATCAAGGCTGTATATTGTCACCCTGCTTATTTAACTTATATGCAGAGCATATCATGAGAAATGCTGGGCTGGAAGAAGCACAAGCTGGAATCAAGATTGC
The DNA here is from genome assembly GCA_006410635.1 of Cephalophus harveyi. Classification (NCBI taxonomy): domain Eukaryota; kingdom Metazoa; phylum Chordata; class Mammalia; order Artiodactyla; family Bovidae; genus Cephalophus; species Cephalophus harveyi. Next base: position 15,170 of record SJYT01065731.1, on the reverse strand, counting down.
TGGGAGAAATATCAATAACCTCAGATACACAGATGACACCACCCTTATGGCAGAAAGTGAAGAGGAACTAAAAAGCCTCTTGATGAAAGTGAAAGAGGAGAGTGAAAAAGTTGGCTTAAAACTCATTCAGAAAATGAAGATCACAGCATCTGGTCCTGTCACTTTATGGGAAATAGATGGGGAAACAGTGGAAACAGTGTCAGACTTTATTTTGGGGGGCTCCCAAATCACTGCAGATGGTAATTGCAGCCATGAAATTAAAAGACACATACTCCTTGGAAGGAAAGTTATGACCAATCTATATAGTATATTGAAAAGCAGAGATATTTTGCCAACAAAGGTCCATCTAGTCAAGGCTATGGTTTTTCCAATGGTCATGTATAGATGTGAGAGTTGGACTGTGAAGAAAGCTGAGTGATGAAGAATTGATGCTTTTGAACTGTGGTGTTGGAGAAGACTCTTGAGAGTCCCTTGGACTGCAAGGAGATCCAACCAGTCCATCCTAAAGGAGATCAGTCCTGGGTGTTCTTTGGAAGGACTGATATTGAAGCTGAAACTCCAGTACTTTGGCCACCTCATGCAAAGAATTGACTCATTGAAAAAGACCCTGATGCTCAGAGGGATTGGGGACAGGTGGAGAAGGGGATGACAGAGGATGAGATGGCTAGATGGCATCACCGAGTTGATGGACATGAGTTTGACTGAACTCTGGGAGTTGGTGATGGACGGGGAGGCCTGGCGTGCTGAGATTCATGGGGTCACAAAGAGTCAGACACGACTGAGTGTCTGAACTGAACTGAGCTTAGAAATGGTTCTAAATAGAAGCATTTGTTATTCTATCCTTTGTTTTCTACTCTGGACCAATGTGAAACAGCTGAATAACAACTGAAGCATTTGGTGTTTGGACAACGTGTTCTCTTGGGATTCAGTATTTGTCTGTCTTCTTTGTTGTTTTTCAGAGGCTAAGTCATGTCCAGCTCTTTGCAACCCCATGGCCTGCAGCTTGTCAGGATTCCCTGTCCTTCACTATCTCCTAGATTTGCTCAGATTCATGTCCTTTGAGTCAGTGACTTTGCTTAAAGAATCACCAGCATGCTATGTGTACTTAAGATTCTACCTTCTTATTCCTAAGAAAATAAGTTCTTTCAATTTTATAAACTCTTTAGAAGAGATGGATTGTCTGATTTGATTCTTCTATAATCAGCCAGGAAGTGAACAGTATCATTTGGGTTTCACAATATGTCCTCCATACTAGTTTCTAATCAAACATACAGGAGATGCTTTGATATACCTTCTCCTTTGACTTATTTTCTATTGGTTCCTAACTTAGATGGGAAAAGGGAAGTGCTATTTGCTGACACTCTCAAACCAACCTCAGCATTTAATAAAACCCTGCAAAAAATCATTTATGGTCTGATAACTTGAAAATAACAAATCATCATATAAATTTAACTTGTTTTCATAGTAAAATGGAAGCTTTTGAAACTAACAGCCATAAGTATTCCACACCTATGTAAAATTATTGAATTGTTACAATTTCTGATACTATCCCAAATAAAAAGGAAATTCGTAACTTGTTTAAAGTTTGGAGTAGTCTTGCTTAGCTTTATTGAGTGGAGTCTTACACATTCTTAATTGCCAATTATTTCTCTCTCTTTTTGCCTTGTACACATTCAATATATAACTATGCTTTTAATTAACTTCTGCTCAGTAAATAGGTATTCAGATGAGCATTTTGTGCTTCAGAACCACAATTAAAGCTGTAGGGTTAGTTTTTGCAGCATTATTCTAATTAAAATACTTTTAGCTGTATTTGGCATGCATTAAAAAGTCAAATAATTGACAGCCCACAAGTGAAAAATTGATCCAATTATCAAACCAGCTAGAACTTTTTTCTTCTTTCAATGGCAAAGATTTATTACGGCCATTAGAATTACAGATGTTGATATGTTTGCTTTGAGTAACTGGGATTCATTTAACTTTGCCATGCCCTCGGTGTTGTTTGTGCACTTCATCAGGATAGGCAATTCCTCAGTCTTTGAAGTGCACATTTAGAAAAAGCCTCCCAATTCCCTCTTCACACGGAGGAGATAATCATCCTTTCATTGGAGTTCGGGGAATAGATTTTTCTTTTCATGTCTCCAGATGGTCCTTTTAGTAATGAATCAAAGTAACACAGTTTATCCTAAGATATAGCCTCTCTACAACATCTTATTTTTTAAATTAATAATATAAATCTTTAACAAATTACTTAATTTAAGGCATGCGAATGGAATAAAGCAAAAGAAAGTATAATAAATGTTAACTTCTCATTGCAGGTCTTTGGGTAATCTCTGCTGCAAAGTAATAAAAATATCTAATCCTCTCAATAAAAGTCAGCCCCAAACCCTCTAAAATATCAATTCTATATAGGCATGAAAAGTGTTTAATTTAGAATGATTACTAATAAAACAGAAAAGGAAAAGATGGGGAGGTTTAATATTTACTCAATTAATTATATTAAGTTATTGGATTAGTACTGTGGGAGAGCAATACATATTATGTATCAAGAATTTTCATCAATAAATATTAGCCAACTAGAAAAAAAACAGTTACTTTAGAATATAGATTGTAGGTATTAAATTTAATTGGTATCTGGATCTAATAGCTATAACCAGAATAAATGCCAAACTGATTTATTTGTTATGGATGCCATAGATATATTATTCCACTGACGGCACTTTAAATAGTGTTATAGATATATCTAAATCCTAAACAGGATTTTCCTTACCCAAAACTTCATAATAACATTTGCCTCTTTAAAGTAAATGCAAGGTTCTCAGCTTAGGACTCAGTATCTTTCATCACTAGGCCGTGGTATCTGCATTCATTTCACTGCATTCCTGAGGATCCTGATTTAGGCCACCCAGTAACATCGAGCACATCGTGACCAGTCTCAGGTCCTTGCTGTTTCCTCTCCTATCTTCTTATTTCCCAGTAATCTTCACCTATCTCTCCCGAAGTTCCAAGACCAGGCTAAAACTTACTTTTACCATGTTCATATCTCTTTGAACCTATCCCAGAAATAATTTTTTTTCTAATTCTAAATTATACTGTAGTCTTACAATATGTGCTTCACTATAAGAAATGTGTTTAGGAACTTCCCTGTGGCTAAGAATCTGCGCTCCCAATGCAAGGGACCTGGGTTCAGTCCCTCATGAGGGAAGTGGATTCCACTAAGGACCCTGCATGCTGCAACCACAAAGATCTCTCGTGCTACAACTAAGACTTGGTACAGCCGAAAAAAAAAGAAGAGAGAGAGAAAAGAAATGTCTTTAGAGTCAATGCTCACTTCCTGGCAGTTATATCCTGTGAAGTCACTGCAAATATTGAATCACTGCTTCTTGGTGAATGAAGGTGAGTGAAGAGCGCCTCTGGAAGCCCCTGGCCATAACAGTTTTCCTAACTGAGCAACAGATAATTTTGCTTTATATGTGCTTCCACTTTAGGACACCTTATCTAAAACATACTGTTGATTCATTAGTGTTGAATTCCTGGAAAACAACACGATACCTCATGAATGAATGAAACTTAACTAACACACCTATTTTTCATAAGACATATTGCAGCCTCCTAGCAGCCAGAAACACTGGACAGAACTTCAGCACTGGGCTTTGGGGTCATTTTAAATGGAAAAACTGCCAAGAAAAAGAAAAAAAAAAAAAGAAGCGTGGAAAATGTGGCACTAAATAGAGCATGCAAAGAATACAGCTTACAGTATGAAAGATGAAACAAAATGTCAGAGAGAAACCTTATTTGACCTCAGCTGAGAACATGTTCATGGGGGCAAATAAATCACTTTTTTTGCTACGTTGAGCATGAACATGTCCATGAATGGAATGACTGTGAAAGCCCTGCTGCTGCCGCTAAGTCACTTCAGTCGTGTCTGACTCTGTGCGACCCCATAGACTGTGCCCACCAGGCTCCCCCATCCCTGGGATTCTCCAGGCAAGAACACTAGAGTGGGTTCATTTCCTTCTCCAGTGCATGAAAGTGAAAAGTGAAAGTGAAGTTGCTCAGTCGCGTCCAATTCTTCATGACCTCCTGGACTGCAGCCCACCAGGCTCCTCTGTCCATGGGATTTTCCAGGCAAGAGTACTGGAGTTGGGTGCCATTGCCTTCTCTGATGAAAGCCCTAGAATATTGATTTTAGGGTTACAAATAAATTTAAGTTGCGAACTCATGACAGTGGAATCACAGAATTCATAAATAATGAGGATCAACTACATACTACTTACATGCTTCTACCATCTTGTCTTATCTTCATAATTACATCCTCCCCCCAGTATTGATGAATCCATTATAATACCTTTAATGATACTTGTTGAATGTGAAAATAAATGTTACTTGATACAAATTGTATCATAAATGTGGCTACTGCTATGCACTTAATTTAACTATGTAATCTCTGGCTTTACCTGGAGACTTGGATTTAAAGGTCTCTGAGCAATTTTTTTTTTAAGAACTTTAAAATGTAAATATGAAGGAATACACTTAATTATATAAAGTGATAGCTTTACAGGCAAGTATAATGACAGAACTCTATTTCAGTCTTGCTAACACACTTCTAAAATAGCTCTTAGAACAGAGTCTACAATAGCAATAAGGAGGCTATTGAAAAGCTCTACTTTTGAGATGATGTGGGAGGTTGGATTAGGGCAGGTGCAATACAAAAGAGGGCCACTTGAAAATTGTATTTTTAAAAATTTGATTTAAAGCTTTTTCATAAGACATTGTCTTCAGATGTCAATTGCAAATAAAAATAATTTCTATTCCAGTTTATGCATATCATATGATAGAACTTAAAAAGGAAGTATGAGAAAAGATTATTATGTGAGTATAGTAAAATAGCATGAACCAAGACAACCAAAGATGATAAGAGCAAAGCTGACATTTTTTACTAGTGAAAAGCCAGGATAATACTTAATGGATTTAATTCCCATTTTAAAAATTCATAAGACTGAGGCTTCCCTAAAGGAAAATGAATCACATTCAAAATGTTTTCTGAGCATTTTACTGAATTTCTTAAATTTCTGCTTATAACTATGTCCTTGCTGCTGCTGCTACTGCTGCTAAGTCGCTTCAGTCGTGTCCGACTCTGTGCGACCCCAGATGGCAGCCCACTGGGCTCCGCCATCCCTGGGATTCTCCAGGCAAGAACACTGGAGTGGGTTGCCATTTCCTTCTCCTTAGGTAGTATAAATGGAACTAGCAGATGTTAGTAAAAATGACTATGACTTACCAAATTTCTCATACAGAAAAACCACAGAAAAACCTCTATATTCTTTTAAGAATTTAATATATAGTACAATGTAAGGACCCTAGTAGACTGTTCCCCGACTTCCCAGTTGATAGTTGATGTTAGCTGGTTTGTTTTATCACAGGTATAAAAATGAAGCTGATCACTTTTCAGTTGCTTCTCTCTCCACCGGGAGGAGCCATTGCCCTTTAGGAAGAGAAGAAAGTGGCATTATAGAGAAAATTGTTTGTTTTTCACTTTCATCTGGTATCTGGTCTTTGTGGCTCTGGATCAACTTTTACCTAGGAAACATGGGTATTTCATTAGTGCCTATATTATTTATAATTCTGTTCATAATAAACAACTCCGCAAAGCTGTGGAGTTGCTTTTTCAGTGGAGGATGCTTAACACAGCGTGTGTACAGTTTAATGGCTTCAGAAATAAAAAAGCTACATTGATTTAGGTGGGTTTGGCTTTGTTTTTTGTTTGCTTATTTGTTTTTTTTCGATAACAGAGTAAAATGTATACTGGAAAACAATAGAACAAATTGATCTTTAAGCTATATGTAACTCTCAGATTTCAGATACTTCTTCACATTTATAAATATTGAAGCATTAAAGATACATTGAATATATTCTCTAGAAGAAAATTGTTTAAAAAACCTTTTAAATATTTGCTTGGTAACAAGGATTAAACTTAAAAAAAAAAAAGAGGATTATTTGAGAATCAATCATATATTTAAAGATTGTGAAAAATGTGAAAATACTGAAACTGGTTTGAAGTACTGAAATACCATACAATTAGAAATTTTGCCTTTTCCAGAAGACAAAGTAATAGAGTATTTGATGAAGAATTCAATGGGAAGTAATATAAAAATTACAGTTCTGGCTCCTAGACTGGAAAGTAAGGGCCTTGGAAACCATCACGCCCATCCTCACAAAAAAAAAAAAAAAGAAGAAGAAGCCTGGTTGAAATGAAAGTCTACAATTTCTCTTAAATCTAGAGAACTGAGGTCATAGGCAAACAGCTGTCTTAAGTTATAGTCGAGTGAATACCTAAACAAAAGCCCAGGGGCATAAACCACTTCTAGAGCTAGTACTGGGGTAATGAAACAAACTATAATTGACAGTTTGCTAGAGGCTCAGGGCAAACAAGTGTGAGACTTAAAAACACCAAGATAATCCAATCTTAAAATGTGCTGCCACAGTGTCATGAATTTTATCTCCAAATATCTTACCAGGTTCTCAAGGTGAAAAATTCTCACAGAGAATGTTTTTCTCATTCTTCTGGAATAGGAGGGAAATGTTTCTATTTTGAGATAAATTCATACCATTATATTTTCTTAGCAAAGTCTTAATCAGCACAGGCTCATTAGACGACCTAATGATAGGAATGTAGAAGACTCGCTCTCCACAGAGCAAACCAGCATATCAAGAAGGGCCTATGTTAGAAGTATATAGAGAAGCCTGAAAAGACAAAAGTAAGGGCGCCAGAGGAAACTTTATCCTCTGACACTACAGTCACAGAGAAAATAAAACACAGCCTCTTAGCCAGATAAACATAAAATCTCATATTAAGGGCTTGTTTACTTCAGTTCCTTTCACCCCAGTATATCATAACTAGCTTTCAAAAAATGTTTACAAAGCATGTTAGAAGACAAAAAACACACAATTAAAAAAGAAGTTTGTAAAGACAGATGAAGCGTTAGAATCAGATTTAGGTACGGCAGAAGTATCCAGCAGAACCAGACTTATAATTATTAGAACAAGAATTTCAAACAACTATGATTAGTCTGCTAATAGTTGTAATGGAAAAGGTGGATGGCATATAAAAATGGATGGGTAATGTGAACAGAAAAATGAAAATGCTAAATATAGATCAAAAAGTAATGCTTAGAAATAAAAAATACTGTGAAAGAAATGAAGAATATCTTTGATGAGCTTCCCAAAAGATTGACACAGTTGAAATAGGAATCAGTGAATGAAGAAATGTCAACAGGACTGTCTAAAATTAAAATGCAAACATTAAAGAAAAAAAAAGGTGAAAAATATGGAACACAGTATTGAAGAACTGTGGGACAATTACAAAAACTATAACATTAAAAAGGAAGAAAGATCTAAAATCATTAATATAAACTTCCATCTAGAAAGAAGAGGTCACAAAGGAATCTTTCTCAGCAAAACAAAATGCACTAATAACCCAGAATATACATTTAGAAGTTTTGAATTTTAGTTCTTAGTTAATGCTGCTGCTGCTAAGTCGCTTCAGTCTTGTCCGACTTTGTGCGACCACATAGACGGTAGCCCACCAGGCTCCCCCATCCCTGGGATTCTCCAGGCAAGAACACTGGAGTGTGTTGCCATTTCCTTCTCCAATGCATGAAAGTGAAAAGTGAAAGTGAAGACGCTCAGTTGTGTCCGACTCTTTGCGACCCCATGGACCACAGCCCACCAGGCTCCTCCATCCAAGGGATTTTCCAGGCAAGAGTACTGGAGTGTGGTGCCATTGCCTTCTCTGGTTCTTAGTTGATATCCTGGGCTTAATAATCTTGTGCATATATTATTGAACACTTTTGATTAAAGTATATATTTATATTTAAGGTTTATAATGTATAGTGTTGCCAGGGATTCAAGAAATAACACTGATATTACATAAAGATGCTGATTTCTTTGCACTCATGTTAAAACAAAACACTTATTCTTTTATCAGTTATCAATTTACAGAGGCAAAAACACTATTATAAAATTTTATTTTTCTGCAGAATAAACAATCTAATTATGAACCACATATATATGGACAGTACCAATTTAAACTTCTAGAATAATATTTAAAATCTAATTCATTGTCATTCAAAATGTAGTTCACAGACTATACCAGCAGCGTTAGTGTCCCTGAGGAACTAGGGAGAATGCAAATGCAGGTACTCCATGCCACATCTGCGCAACCAGAATCTCTGGAGGAAAAGCCAGAATCTGTGTTTTAATTTGTTTTCATATTCATTCTGGGGAAGGCAATGGCACCCCACTCCAGTACTCTTGCCTGGAAAATCCCATGGATGGAGGAGCCTGGTAGGCTGCAGCCCATGGGGTCACGAAGAGTCGGACACGACTTCACTTTCACTTTTCACTTTCATGCATTGGAGAAGGAAATGGCAACCCACTCCAGTGTTCTTGCCTGGAGAATCCCAGGGACGGCGGAGCCTGGTGGGCTGCCGTCTATGCGTTCGCACAGAGTCGGACACGACTGATGCGACTTAGCAGCAGCAGCATGTTCATTCATTTTGAGAAGCATCCATTTGCACCTTGTACCTCAAGCAGTCTTACACTTAAAAATGTAATATGAAATTTCATGCCTTTTCTCTTTTGTCGTAAAGAATCTAGTGTCATACAGTAAATATCTGGTCTGAATGATTTTCATTCCCTTCTCAGTCTTTGTTTGACTCCCATACACTGGTACATGTAACTTCACCTCTTTTTCTATGTTAAATATTTAGCCTAGGCATGCAAGTGTATTTTTCACTATATGTCTGGAAATCTGTCAATATTTTCATCTATGTTGTAATTTCTTAGTCTGTTTTCTTCAATTGTGCCTTTGCTTATAATCATTTTAAATGTTTGGATTTCTGTGTAAGTGATAACGTGTGTTTAGACTGGAGAAGGCAATGGCACCCCACTCCAGTACTCTTGCCTGGAAAATCCTATGGATGGAGGAGGCTGGTAGGCTGCAGTCCATGGGGTCACTACGAGTCGGACACGACTGAAGTGACTTAGCAGCAGTAGCAGTAGCAGTGTGTTTAGACAGATTCTTGTGCTTTATTTTACATATGTTCCTTTCTCCAAATGTTGGGTTACATTTGTATTTATCACCATCTAATATTTTAATGAATTTTTATTTATTGTATCACATGTAAATTTTATGTATGGCTTTCAATTTGGAGTTTTCTGCTTCCTTTGTCATTTCATGTAATCCTATTTGCATCTTTGTTATGTTAAAACTGTTTATAGCAATTAATTCCTTTATATCAGAATAATTTTATTAATTGAAGTTTTCTGATTCATTATTTTTGTTTTGCATTTCATTATTTTTATTGGTCTTTTCAGTTATTAATAATAAATTTTAAAATAACAAAAGAAGAATCTTTTACAAACATCCAAATAAGGAGTCTGTCAGTTCAGTTCAGTTCAGTTCAGTCGCTCAGTCGTGTCCGACTCTTTGCAACCCCATGAATCGCAGCACGCCAGGCCTCCCTGTTCATCACCGTCTCTCGGAGTTCACTCAGACTCACGTGCGTTGAGTCCGTGATGCCATCCAGCCATCTCATCCTCGGTCGTCCCCTTCTCCTCCTGCCCCCAATCCCTCCCAGCATCAGAGTCTTTTCCAATGAGTCAACTCTTTGCATGAGGTGGCTGCACGCCAGGCCTCCCTGTTCATCACCGTCTCTCGGAGTTCACTCAGACTCACGTGCGTTGAGTCCGTGATGCCATCCAGCCATCTCATCCTCGGTCGTCCCCTCCTCCTCCTGCCCCCAATCTCTCCCAGCATCAGAGTCTTTTCCAATGAGTCAACTCTTCGCATGAGGTGGCCAAAGTACTGGAGTTTCAGCTTCAGCATCATTCCTTCCAAAGAAATCCCAGGGTTGATCTCCTTCAGAATGGACTGGTTGGATCTCCTTGCAGTCCAAGGGACTCTCAAGAGTCTTCTCCAACACCACAGCTCAAAAGCATCAATTCTTCAGCACTCAGCTTTCTTCACAGTCCAATTCTCATCCATACATGACCACAGGAAAAACCATAGCCTTGACTAGACAGACTTTAGTCGGCAAAGTAATGTCTCTGCTTTTGAAAATGCTATCTAGGTTGGACATAACTTTTCTTCCAAGGAGTAAGGAGTCTGTAATTTCTCATTATTGTATTATGGAAGCTTTCAAAATAGTTTTTACAGATGGCAGTTAAAATCGAGTATTACAAACTCTTAACAGGACCCTAAAAATATCTCTAATCACTTCAATATCAGCTTCCTGAGAGAGAAGTTGGAGTGAAAAGATGTAATGATCTTAACCAATTGCAGTTAAAATAACCACATTTGAAAGTTTCACAATAATACTTTGTCTCATGAATACATTGTTAGGGATCTTCCCATTGTCTTCAACAATAACCATACAAGTGAGGAGCACAAGATTTTAAGCTTCAGTTCAATTTTAAATTTACTTTCAATCAAGATTTTTTAATGTACCTGACTGTGTCATTTCATTGTTTTGCCCATAGATTGTTTGTAGTTTCATAAACCTTATGTAAGATCTTTCTATGTGCTTAACTTTTTAAGAATATTAAAGGAAAGAACTGCTGGTTTTAGCTCCATTTCTTTCTCTCCCACTCATCCCCAAGGAACTTTCCTATACGATTAAAAATTAAAACCTTTCAGTGGTTACAGACTCTACTTCCATAGTATAGATGAAAAGTGAAAAATGAAGGATGGAAAATTAGCTCTACTAACACTAGTCAAATACATATAGAAATAAATTTCACCATATGAAAGTATTATATTATTGATGCTGTAGCTGTTTTGGGAAACAAATGTCTCTCAATAGTCATTTATGATCCATCTGGTTTTTCTCTCACACTCTCATTATATTTATCTATCTTTTCATCTTCCTTTCTCTCTAATATCTCTTTGGATTATTACTAAAGACTTTTTGAAGATGACAATTATGGGACGACAGCGCTCAGTAAAAATATGCAATTTATTGTAAAAGTCTCTATGTAAGGAACTGTCAAGAATACAATTCTGACGTGATCCTTCAGTACCTAACCAAAGATTTAGTGTCAACTCTCAGTGCAATCCTAGCACACAACATGCAGTTGCAATGCTGAAGACAAATAAGTCCAACTCAAACCTTCGAGTCATTTTTGCTGTAACAAGGAATCTGAAACCATTCTCAGCTATCTCCTTATAATGCTGACTCGAAAGAGGTGCTGACTTTTCTATTCACATATATATTAAAAACAAAAACAAATCATAGTGAGCTCAGTTTAGGTACATAAACCAAATTAAACTTCTATGTAGCTCAGCAAAACCAAGATGTATTGAAGTTTGAACATTTTTATATTAGAAACAATGTCCTCTCTCAGGCCACCATTTCTAATTGTTTACTAACTGTTGTGCTCAGGCACTCAGTCATGTCAGATTGTTTGTGACCCCACAGAATGTAGCCCACCAGGCTCCTCTGTCCACGGGATTGTTCAGACAAGAATACTGGAGTGGGGATTTCTTTGAAGATGGTGGGGGATAGGACAGGGAGACCACTTTCTCCCCCACAAATTCATCAAAAGAACATTTGAACGCTGAGTAAATTCCACAAAACAACTTCTGAATGCTGGCAGAGGACATCAGGTGCCCAGAGAAGCAGCCCATTTTCTTCAAAAGGAGATAGGAAAAAATATAAAAGACAAAAAAAGAGACAAAAGAGATAGGGATGGAGCTCCATCCCAGGAAGGGAGTCTTAAAAAGAGAGAAGTTTCCAAACACCAGGAAACACTCTCACTGCCAAGTCTGTGGGGAGCCTTGGAAGCACAGAGGGCAGCATAACAGGGAGGAAAAGTAAATAAATAATTAAAACCCACAGATTCCGTGTCCAACGGTAACTCCCCCAGCGGAGAAGCAGCACAGATGCCTGCATTCGCCACTAGCAAGCGGGGGCTGGGCAGGGAGGAGCGGGCTGCATTGCTTAGAGTAAGGATCTGGCCTGAATGCCCCGAGGTTAATCAGAGTGAACTAATTTGGGCTAGCGAACTAGACTGTGGGATAACTACCACTCAAAAAGCCAGCCCTAACCTAAGACACCGCCAGGCCCACGCACAGAAAAAAAGACTGAACAGAGATAGCCGGCTGCAGGCCATCCCCCTCTGGTGACAGGCAGCCAGAGCCGGAAGGGGGCAATCACAGCCCCAGAGAGACATTATCTACAAAACTGTAAGCAGGTTTTGTTGCTAACGAAGACTTCTTGGGGTTCTGGACAGTCAACATCCACCTGAGAAGATGCGCCGGTTTTACACCCAGAAAACCGAGTGGCAGGGACGGGGGAGGCAATAAGTCACAGCAACTGCCCTTGCCTAACGAAGACTTCTTGGGGTTCTGGACAGTCAACATCCACCTGAGAAGATGCGCCGGTTTTACACCCAGAAAACCGAGTGGCAGGGACAGGGGAGGCAATAAGTCACAGCAACTGCCCTTGCCAAACACCCCATCACCTGAGCTGCTCGGACCTGGGAAGGGCACAAAACGCAGGCCCAACCGAGTCTGCGCCTCTGAGGACTAACCGAGTGCCTGAGCCGGAGCGGCTTAGCCCTCGGAGGTGCATGCAGCCCAGGGCTGGCCTCGACCTAGAGCCTGAGCAGTGTGGGCAGGGAGGGTACATGTGCCGTGAGCGGGGGCAGGCCCAGTGTGGCTGAGGCACTGCAAGCACATGCCAGTGCTATTTGTTTGCAGCATCCCTCCCTCCCCACAGCGCGACTGAACAAGTGAGCCTAAAAAAAGTGTCCACCACCGCCCCCTTTGTGTCACAGCGGAAATCAGACATTGAAGAGACCAGCAAACAGAAGCTAAAACAGAGGGAACCTCCTTGGAAGTGACGGGTCCAATAGATTAAAACCCTGTCGTTAGTACCAACTACATAGGAAGAGGCCTATAGATCTTGAGAAATATAAGCCAGACCAAGGAACTATCTGAAAATGAACTGACCCCACAATACCCACAACACCAGAGAAAGTCCTAGATATATTTTTACTATTTTTACAATCATTCTTTTTTTTTTAATTTTTAAGTCCTCTATTACCCCTTTAATTTTCACTTTTATAACCTACTATTACTTTGCAAAAAAAAAAAAAAAAGACCCTATTTTTTAAAGGCAAACTTCATATATACATATAATTTCTGTGACTTTTTTTTCTCTTTCTTTTTTTTCTTCTTTTCTTTAATATTGTATTTTTGAAATTCCAAACTCTAGACTTTTAATCTTTGCTTTTTGTTATTTGTTATCAATTTTGTACCTTTAAGAATCCAATTTTCAGTACCCATTTTTACTTGGAAGTGAGATTACTGGCTTGACTGCTCTCTCCCCCTTTGGACTCTCCTTTTTCTCCACCAGGTCACCTGTGTCTCCTCACTAACCCCTCTCTTCCCTACCCAACTCTGAATTTCTGTGGGTTCCAAATGGTGGAGAACACTTAGGGAACTGATTACTGGCTGGATCTGTCTCTCTGCTTTTCATTTCCCCCTTTTATCCTCCTGGCCACCTCTGTCTCCTTCCTCCCTCTTCTCTTCTCTGTATAACTCCGTGAACATCTCAGTGGTCCAGTTGTGGAGTGCACATAAGGAAGTGATTACTGGCTAGCTTGCTCTCTCCTCTATTGATTCCACCTCATCTCATTTGGGTCACCTCTAACTCCCTCCTCCCTCTTCTCTTCTCCATGTAACTCTGTGAACCTCTCTGGGTGTCCCTCACTGTGGAGAAACTTTTCATCTTTAACCTAGATATTTTATCAACGGTGCAATATAGAAGGAGAAGTTTTGAGACCACTGTAAAAATAAGACTGAAAATCAGAAGCAGGAGGCTTAAGTCCAAAACCTGAGAACACTAGAGAGCTCCTGACTCCAGGAAACATTAATTGACAGGAGTTCATCAAACACTTCCATACCTACACTGAAACCAAGCACCACCCAAGGGCCAAAAAGTTCCAGAGAAAGACATACCATGCAAATTCTCCAGCAACACAGGAACACAGCCCTGAGCTCCAATATACAGTCAGTACTAAGGGGAAAGTTCATAGCAATACAGGCATACCTCAAGAAACAAGAAAAAAGTTAAATAAATAAACTAACTCTACACCTAAAGCAACTAGAAAAGGAAGAAATAAAGAACCCCAGGGTTAGTAGAAGGAAAAAAATCTTAAAAATTAGGGCAGAAATAAGTGCAAAATAAACAAAAGAGACCATAGCAAAAATCAACAAAGCAAAAAGCTGGTTTTTTGAAAGGATAAATAAAATTGACAAACTCTTAGCCAGACTCATCAAGAAACAAAGGGAGAAAAATCAAATCAATAAAATTAGAAATGAAAATGGAGAGATCACAACAGACAACACAGAAATACAAAAGATCATAAAAGACTACTATCAGCAATTATATGCCAATAAAATAGACAACGTGGAAGAAATGGACAAATTCTTAGAAAAGTACAACTTCCCAAAACTGAACCAGGAAGAAATAGAAAATGTTAACAGACCCATCACAAGCACGGAAATTGAAACTGTAATCAGAAATCTTCCAGCAAACAAAAGCCCATGTCCAGACGGCTTCACAGCTGAATTCTACCAAAAATTTAGAGAAGAGCTAACACCTATCCTACTCAAACTCTTCCAGAAAATTGCAGAGGAAGGTAAACTTCCAAGCTCATTCTATGAGGCCACCATCACCCTAATACCAAAACCTGACAAAGATGCTACCAAAAAAGAAAACTACAGGCCAATATCACTGATGAACATAGATGTAAAAATCCTTAACAAAATTCTAGCAATCAGAATCCAACAACACATTAAAAAGATCATACATCATGACCAAGTGGGCTTTATCCCAGGGAGGCAAGGATTCTTCAATATCCTCAAATCAATCAATGTAATACACCACATTAACAAATTGAAGAATGAAAACCATAATATTATCTCAATAGATGCAGAAAAAGCCTTTGACAAAATTCAACATCGATTTATGATAAAAGCTCTCCAGAAAGCAGGAATAGAAGGAACATACCTCAACATACTCCTTGGAAGAAAAGTTATGTCCAACCTAGATAGCATTTTCAAAAGCAGAGACATTACTTTGCCGACTAAGGAGTCAGGA
>SJYT01065721.1:0-14598 GCA_006410635.1 Cephalophus harveyi | reverse complement strand
ACCGAAGAATTGATGCTTTTGAACTGTGGTGTTGAAGAAGACTCTTGAGAGTCCCTTGGACTGCAAGGAGATCCAAGCAGTCCATTCTGAAGGAGATCAACCCTGGGATTTCTTTGGAAAGAATGATGCTAAAGCTGAAACTCCAGTACTTTGGCCACCTCATGCGAAGAGTTGACTCGTTGGAAAAGACTCTGATGCTGGGAGGGATTGGGGGTAGGAGGAGAAGGGGACGACCGAGGATGAGATGGCTGGATGGCATCACGGACTCGATGAATGTGAGTCTGAGTGAACTCCGGGAGATGGTGATGAGCAGGGAGGCCTGGAGTGCTGCGATTCATGGGGTTGCAAAGAGTCGGACACGACTGAGCAACTGAACTGAACTGAACTACTACAATCATTGTTGTAATAAGCACTAACATTTAATCTTCTCAACAACCCTGTAGTGTCAGTACTATTATCATCACCCATGAGTTATAAATGGAGTCTGTTCAAGATGTAGACATCAGACCTTGGCAAGTTTAAGGAAGTAAAGCTGATATTCCAAGTCATAAATGCCTACACTCTTAACCACGATGGTGTACCGCTTCACAGTTCCCATAGAGATTTACAAGATACTATCACACCTCAGCCTCTGAGGCCATGCTTAGTTATTCATCCCCAAAACTTCAAGGTAAACATGAGTTACAGTATAATGATTATTGTACTCTAAGGTGCAGAAAGTATTCACTGCTGCTGCTGCTGCTGCAAAGTCGCTTCAGTCATGTCTGACTCTGTGCAACCCCATAGATGGCAGCCCACCAGGCTCCCCCATCCCTGGGATTCTCCAGGAAAGAACACTGGAGTGGGTTGCCATTTCCTTCTCCAATGCATGAAAGTGAAACGTGAAAGTGAAGTCGCTCAGTCGTGTCTGACTCCTAGCGACCCCATGGACTGCAGCCCACCAGGCTCCTCCGTCCATGAGATTTTTTCAGGCAAGAGTACTGGAGTGGGGTGCCATCACCTTCTCCGAAGTTTTCACTAATTGTTATCAAATTCAAATCCACTGCAGACTGTGGTACTGTCACTGGCATGTCAGCAAGCCTAGAGTAACTGGGCCAAGAACTACTGTCCATATCTGCACCACCAGAGGCAGGTATTGTTTTGAACACCTGCACTCAGAGGTGGTGCTGGGAGCCGTCCATGGTGCTGAATGAAAACGCCTGGCTGGAGTTGGCTTTTCCATATTTCTACTCAGATCCTGCCTGTCAGCCAAAGCCCAGTCTTCCTTGTCTGTAGATCCTGCTTCTAAACAAGCTTTTATTTATCTTCCTTCCTACTACAACCTTACTTTGTCCAGACCCCTGCCTGCAGACTGTGTATCTTACCTAAATTTCGTCTGTGCTGCCACCATAGCTCCACTTTCTGCTTGGATCCTTGACAAACCAGCCTAGCATTCTCTTGTCTATGATGATACTCTGTAAGAAGGAAAAATGTAAACAATATCACCTAGTAAATGTAGGACTGTTAGGATTATCCTTGTCGTTTGTTCCTTCTTATACTGCTTAGATATATCGTGGTGTGGGGGTGGGGTGGTCCTCCCTCCGGGAACCACAAAGCCCCTAGACAAGTGTTGCTTGGAAGCTGTTATGGGAAAGGAGTCATAGAGTGAGAAGGGAGGAACTGGCTTGGGGGTCACTGATGGAACTGACTTGGGCTGGGGTGAGAAGCAGGAGGTAACAGGAAAGATCCCACGGGGACGCTAAGTCTAAATCATGTTACTTGTTTTCCACTGTTACTTGTTTCCCAGTGGATATTGAAAGCTAAGCTTTAGGTCCTAATAAAAATAAATAAATAAAAGGGAGAAAGTAATTTATAAATGATTTTTCACAAAAGAAAATAAAAATCTGAATATTTTATCTCTGCTTAACATACCTATTTATAGCTATATAACCTTGGCAAACATAAATCCCCAGGTCTAATTTATTAATGGATGCTATGTCTCATTAATTTAAAGTGTCTGCTTTATAAATAAACTTTCACAAACTAATTCAAACTAGCAATGTATGACACTAGTCTCAGAGACAGTGTGAAATTTGCTTTAAATATTGCTGCTGGCTGGCCAATAATTATACACTGTGACATTGCAGCAGAGTCTTGCTTGGCCTCCATCTTAAATTAGAAAATGTTAAGCCAGTTTAAAAAAAAGAAAAAGAATGATGTACCCAGCATGGCATCACCCTAGCAAATGCATAAATACATTGAAATTTATTAACTAATTACCCCCTTGATAACCAGGTATTTATAGCTTTAAACTATGTACTTTTTTGATGCTATCACTGTAGGAGTCATCCCATGCTCATTCTTCTCACTACTCAACAATTTATTCTAATCACAAAGATGGGTATTTTGTTGCAGATGAGTTTATCCTAATGACCACAACTCAGCACTAATAATTAGCATTTTAACAAAAGGTTGGTCCTAATAATGATCAAATAACATCTATCCTCTTTCTAGCAAGTTTCCCTGTAGCTCAGTTAGTAAAGAATCTGTCTGCAATTCAGGAGACCCTGGTTCAATTCTTGGGTCAGGAAGATCTCTGGAGAAGGGATAGGCTACCCACGCCAGTATTCTTGGGCTTCCCTGTGGCTCATCTGGTAAAGAATCTGCCTATAATGTGGGAGACCTAGGTTCAATCCCTGAGTTGGGAAGATCCCCTGGAGAAGGGAAAGCTTACCCACTCCAGTAGTCTGGCCTGGAGAATTCCATGAACTGTATAGTCTATGGGGTCTCAGAGAGCCGGCCATGACTGAGCAACTTTGACTTTCACTTCCTTTCTAGCAAAAGTATAAAAAAGTAGTGAGTGAGTGATAGTCGCTCAGTCACGTCTGACTCTGCGACCCCATGGACTGTAACCCACCAGGCTCCTCTGTCCATGGAATTCTCCAGGCAAGAATACTGGAGTGGGTAACCATTCCCTTCTCCAAAAAATGAGTAGAGGATATTTTAAGTTCTCAATCTAAAATAAGAAGTTTGAAGAAGTCTGCAAAGAAAAGGAAAATTTAAGAGGTAAAAAAATATCTCCTCTTCTGAGGACCTACCTCAAAGACAACAGCAAACTCTTTTGTATTGTTACGTTATTTAAACGTTAAACCTAAGTTAGGGAATATAGTACCCTCATGCTGTGCTTTCCTGTAGAGGGTCTTCTCCCACTAACACCTCCCTTTCCTTCTAGGTTCTATTTATGGTATTTTCCTGTAAGAGTGCCATAGGGATTACCCAGCGTAAACTTTCATTTCGCAGATGAGCAGGAAAGACCCTGACATGCCAAAGGACTTGTCCAAGGATACAGAGGCAAAACTAGTGCTCAATGCATCTGCCTACAAATGAAATGTCCTTTCTCCAATACTGCACTGCTTCATATAAAATTTGCATTTCCAGCTATATTTTAGACAAGGTTAACCATTATCACATAGCTACATTTTTTTATTGTGATGAGAAAACACTTAGGTTGCTTCCATATCTTGGCAATTGTAAATAATGCTGCTGTAAACATTGAGGTGCATGTATCTTCTCAAATTAGTATGGTTTTTTTTTGGATATATACCCAGGAGTGGAATTGCTAAGTCTTCACCATGCCGTGCTTAGTAATTCAGTTGTGTCTGATTCTTTGCGACCCCATGGACTGTAGCCCACCAGGTTCCTCTGTCCATGGGATTCTCCAGGCAAGAATACTGGAGTGGGCTGCCATGCACTCTTCCAGGGAATCTTCCCAACCCAGGGATAGAACTCAGGTCTTGTACGTTGTAGGCAGATTCTTTACTCTCTGAGCTACCAGGGAAGCCCATGAATACTGAGTGGGCAGCCTGTCCCTTTGAGCAGATTTTCCCAATCCAGGAATCAAACTGGGGTCTCCCGCATTGCAGGCAGATTCTTTACCAGCTGAGCCACCAGGGAAGCCCCACTAGGTCCTCTGATATTTCTATTTTTAGTTTTTTGATAAACCATCATACTGTTTTCCACAGTGGCTGCACCAATTTACATTCCCACCAACAGTGTAGGAGGGTTCTCTTTTCTCCATATCTTTGCCAACTTTTGTTATTTATGTTTTTGATGATAGCCATTCTAAGTGTGATGTGGTCTTGATTTCCATTTCTCTGAAGATTAGCAATGTTGAGCATCCTTTCATGTGTCTATTGGCCATCTGCATGTCCTGTTTGGAAATATTTCTTCCACTCCATTTTTTTTTAAGTTGTTTTTTTGATGTTAAGTTGTATGAGCCTTTTATACATGTTAGATATTAACCCCTTATCAGTCATATTATTTCCAGCTTCTCCCATTCAGTAGGTTGTCTTTTCATTTTGCAGATGGTCTCCTTTGCTGTGCAAAAGCATTTTAAATTAGGTCCAATCTATTTTGGCCTATTTTCCTTTGCTTTAGGAGGTGGATCCAAAAGAATACTGCTATGGTTTACATCAAAGAGTGATTTGCCTATGTTTTCCTCTAAGAGTTTTACAGTACCTGGTCTTAAATTCAGGTCTTTAATCCATTTTGAGTTTATTTTTGTATATGGTGTTAGAGAATATTCAAAATTCATTATTTTACATGTAGATGAACTGGGGAGATTTAAAACACCCAAAGTCCAAGCTTACCAGCAGAAACACTGATTCAAAACAATGTATATATATATATAACTGAGTCACTTTGCTGTACAGTAGAAATTAACACAATATTGTCAATCAACGATCCTTTAATAAAATAAATGTTTAAAAAAAGGAAGAAACACTGATTCAAGTGGTGAGGGTGGGACCTAAGCATTTGCAGTTCTGAAAACTCCTCAGGTGATTCTAATGCACAGCCAGGCTGGAGACTGCTGCCTTATTGTAACCACGGACAGCATGATGAAGACTAGGTGCGAGGTAATTCAGGAAGAACACAGCAGTGGCAAAAATGCTGCTCCAGGCAGGCCAAGGACCCAGTTGAGCTAATGTGCCCACTTCAGCCACAATGCACTCTCCACCTCTCCTGCAGGGGCCGTGGGCTGCTTCCTACCCTTGGCGCCACACTGCCGTCTCCAGGTGCTCCTCCAGCTGGGGGAGGCTCCGAGATGATGCTTCAGGTTCTTGACCAGCTTGTTCTATCTGTGTGTCATTCATCCTGCATTTTCCACAGGAGGAATGACTTGTTCTAAGAGAAGCATTTGCTTAACTTGTTCACACAGGGACATCCAACTTAGGACACACACACAAACACTCACATCAACCTCCTTGGTGAAATTTCTTCATTTATTTTTCTGACCAGAGAATACAAATCAGAAATTGCTAATGGTAGACATATTTATGGGCTTTACCAGAAGCTCAGCAGTAAAGAACCCACCTGCAATGCAGGAGACACGGGTTTGAACCCTGGGGTGGGAAGATCCCCTGTAGAAGGAAATGACAACCTACTCCAGTATTTTTGTCTGGGAAATCCCATGGACAGAGGAGCCTGGTGGGCTACAGTCCATGGGGTCACAGAGAAAGACATGACCTAGTGACTAAACAAGACCAACACATATTTATAGAAATGCTCCCAGGATAGCTCAGTGTCCCTAAAGTATACTTTCTCCACTATGGCTCCTGAACTGGTCCTCTTCAAGTATTCAAGTATTCAACTTTTCAAGCTCTGAATACATCCCTTCCCTCTAAATCTATTCTTGGGGCTTCCCTGGTGGCTCAGATGGTAAAGCATCTGCCTGCAATGCGGGAGACCCAGGTTCGTTTCCTGGCTCAGGAAGATCCCCTAGAGAAGGAAATGGCAATCCACTCCAGCACTCTTGCCTGGAAAATCCCATGGACAGAGGAGCCTGATAGACTACAGTCCATGGGGTCGCAAAGAGTCAGACATGACTGAGCGACTTCAACAAGGTGGCTAATTGTCACCTTGACATAACTGTGTGTTGGGTTTGCTGTGTTCTCTTTAGACTTCAACTGTAAATGTGGAACTCAGGGTTTTGTCTCTTTTGTGAAAGAACTGCTTATAAGTAGGGAAGATATCTTTTGGATGAGCAGTCTTTCTTGGCAGAACTGAATTGATACACAGAAGAAAGCTATTGAACCCCTCCATGCTTAGACAAAGACTAAACTAATAGTTCGTTGGAGAAGGAAATGGCAAACCACTCCAGTACTCTTGCTTGGAAAATCCCATGGACAAAGGAGCCTGGCAGACTATAGTCAAAGGGTTGCAAAGAGTCGGACACAACCGAGTGATTAAACACAACACAAGCTAACTACACAACACAAGCTAACTACACAACACAAGCTAACTGTTCATTAAGACTATAAGAAGAGGAAGAAAGATAAAGAAGAGAAAAGGAAACTTTAGTCTGGTCCAGTTGCTTCCATTAAAAGAACTGAAGATGACTTTGTGGAAATCCTAGTTTCTGCTCCTTTCCACAGCACCCAGAACCACCTTTCCAAAGTTGTCCAATTAAAAGTACTTTGTACAATGTGGAAAATGAAACTATGTGAAGAAGAGATTATCAAACTTCATTTTCAAATATTTCCTCCTACAAATATGATGCTAAGGAAAACCATTTTAATTAGAAGAGCACATGGGAAAACTCATAATAAGCACTAAGTAACTAGGTTTGTAGAGAGACTTTCTTCAGGCATGAAGCTTCAGCATCAATAAATCAATCCAAAGAGAACAACTGGGATATATATTGCTACTGATTTTCTCACCAAAAGAAAAATTTAAGAGAAATATTATTCACTTTTATTAGAACAGTAACTTGGGCCAAAGATAATTATATCTACCTATTTGCTTTCCTTCGGATATCAGTTTATTTTGATCAAGCGAAGCTTTTTTCTTTATGCCACATCAGCCTTACTTTTTCTTCATTGCCTAATAAATAATTTCTCCCTCTATTCTCATGTCATGATAGAGGGTAGCTGTGTATCATGTACCTACTCATATATTATCCAGAAGCAAATGAATTTATAAGTGCTTTTGTGAGTCACCAAAGATGCTATGGTTGACATGTGGCTCCATCATTAGCCTTTCTTTGACTTAGCAAAACTGCTGTCACAAAAGAGAGGGTTTCTAAAGTCTTACATGCACTTTGACTAATAGATACTTCAAAGGGAACTTTGAATCGAATGTATCTGCCAAGACAGAAGAAATTCTCATCCAAAACTGTGTATGCGTTAAATATATATGTATATACAATAGTCACAGACACATTTTTACACTTTCTCTAATTTCTTTCCATCAATTAATATGTATAAGCATAATAATTTGGAAGTCAATCTGAGTCAGGGATACAATCTCCAGATAAGACAACACAGATGGTGGCGTGCATTCTTGCAGACTATTTTTATATAGACTTTCTTACAAGCAATCTGTTTTATCAGCTTTCCAGTGAATCCATGGTATGAAAAATGCCAGAAGAGAAAAATTCCAAGATTCTAAAAACACTTGGCTGTGAACGGATTTAGTGAGTATAGCTTCTTTCCCTGCCAAGTATCTGGAATATAAAAGCATTTCCTTCCCCCATGCCATTTCAAAACCTTGTTACTGCCTCGCTGTATGCTGGTGTAGTCACTACCACACTGACTCTGATGAAGATAGATACATGAGCTGTAAGGATGTAAGGATGATGGAAATTTGCTAGAGTATGATGGAAATGTATTAAGTGTAAGAGCTATGTGATCAAGGAATGAGTTAACAAACAGAATAGCACCACACAAGCAATATCGTAGGGTCATGGTTCAGGAACAATCTGTCTGCAGGTTGTTATCTGAAAATGATCACAAGTGGACCAGACACAGAGCCTATTTGTTATACGCATATAGTAAATGAATATGCAATCACTAGGGTAACATTAAGCGAACAGCCAGCTTCATGTCTAACCATTAATGATCGGTAATAAAAGTGGCAGTGTTTGTTTGGGGAGCAAGGAGGGGCGAGGAAGCTGTTTCCTATTGAAAAGAACACAACACAATTTAGTCAAAAGTCATTCATCTATGCAAGGATGGTGCCAACCTTGCCTAATTCAAAATAAATGAGCCTGGGGCTAAGCTTTCTGCTTTCAGTGGTTAAAGATAGCCTATTTCTACATGTAGAACCTCTGATTTTTGAAATGAGGTAACACAAAAGCAAAGAAAGCAAGTTAAATACAAATATGAAAGCATTATAAGAAACTCTAGGTTATTATCATTAACAAGAAATAATGTCAGCACTTAGGATCACACACTAACAATCTTGACGGCGCTGTTTTCTAGACAAGAAGACTGAGCTCTGTTAAATAGCTAAATAATTAAAGAAGTTATTAAGAAGCCATTTTACCATTTAAATAAGTGACTCAATTAGTAGGCAGGCTGAGCAACTATGATATGCACAGGAAAATAAAATTAATTTTATTGGTTGGGAAAAATGTTCAAACTAAATATTAACCCTCAGGGTACCTTGGATTTCAACAGTATCTGTAAAAAAGTTTTTGTGGGAACATACTAATACTATTATACTATGGTATAAAGAAAAAGTCAAACGTTTTTAAAAGGTTTGGAAGAGAACCTGTCTGCATAAGTTAGGACATTATTTCAATTTTAACAAGCTAATCAAATCTGAAATAAATTTAATTTTTTTTAAGTCAAGAAAATTACCATGGATGGCCTAAAATTTCTGAAATCAGTGGCAAACTTAGAATATATCATTAAAGAAATACATATGTGTTCACATAAAATAGCATTATACTTCCCCTAAAATTACCAGCAAGAGTATAAATAGAGCCAGCCCCAAAAGTTTAATAGGTAAAGGTAAAATAATCACAATTGCTCCTTGGGTGCTCAATCCCTTACATTTTTCTGGCCTGTAAAAGTGAGCCATGCCACAATAGGGAAAATTTGAGAGACATCATTTAATTGATGAACTGAACCATAATGACCCCTCCCACAGTTGCCAGAACATCTAAGAGAAAACTGAATAACTGTGCATTCATTTGATGGAACTGAAGATGCTCTAGCTAAGTATGAGGGTTCAATCCCTGGGTCAGGAAGATCCGCTGGAGGAGGGCATGGCAACCCACTCCAGTATTCTTGCCTGGAGAATCCCATGGACAGAGGAGAGGAGCCTGGTGGGCTATAGTCGCATCATAAAATAGCTTTCTATCACCATCTGGATTCATAGAATTCATCATAGTTCTAATATAGTTAAAGGTAAGTCTTCAAGTTTTAGCCTGACAAACATGGACACTTCAGAACACTGTACCAATGGACAAAAAACTGAAGTTCAGAGGCAAGACACTTTCAGTTCTGTCTTGACACTAACCAAGCTATGTACAGAGTGTGAATCACTCGACCTCTCTTTGTTTTCTCATCTGTACAATGAAGAAATTGAACTAGATGATCTCAGAACATCCCACCTCAGCTCTGTAGATATAATACTTCAATCTACTCAAATATTTACCTATCCCACTTAATAAACGCTTTCTAAAATAAAATTAAATCAGTTAATATTTATTGAACTCTTAGTAAAAGCTGGGTATTAACTATGTTAATTGCTGGGGAAAACTCTCCAATCAAACAAAGAAATCCAAAGGAATTTGGGGTTTCAAATTTAAAAGAGGGACAGGAGAAAACCTACAATTCTTGCTTCTTTATATTCTGTAATAAATTGAAATGAGGCATCATATAAGAGAGCTTATTTTAATAAAATATACTATCACAGTAGTCTATGCTGTTGGTTTGTACAAAATATGACCATAATTTTAAAGTATTCCCTATTATGTTTTATTTTTTTAATTTATTTATTTTAATTGGATCCTAATTACTTTATAGTATTGTAGTGGTTTTTGTCATACATTGACAGCCATGGGTGTACATGAATTAGAATGTTTCTTTATTCACTAAGATATGTCATAAATCGAGACATAAATCAAATAATAGATTTCAAAACACTGGGGTCATATATACTCTGGTCAGAATTAATTAGAAATATAATATCAGGGGAGTAAATCAAATATTTGGAAATGTTAAAACATCCTTTGAAATAATTCATGGATTAAAGAAGATAACACATGGGAAATCAGGACTTTTCAACTGAATGGTAATAAAAATGTTTTTCAAAAATTATGAGCTAGCAAAAGCTTACAATATTTAAAAAATTTTCTTTTTTACTTTTTATTTTATATTGGAGTATAGCCAATTAACAATGTGACAGTTTCAGGTGGACAGCAAAGGGACTCAGCCATACATATACATCTATCCATCCTTCCCCAAACTCCCTTCCCATCCAGGCTGCCACATAACATTGAGCAGAGTCTCATGTACTATACAGTAGGACATTATTGGTTATCCATTTTAAATATAGCGGTGTGTACATGTCCATCCCAAACTCCCTAGCTGTCGGGAAGGCATATTCTTAACCACTGGACCACCAGGGAAGTTCCAAGAAGGGATAATCTTTTTAACAAGTGGTCCTGAGACTACTGAACAACCAAATGCAAAAAATAAATAAACCTAGGCAATACATAAAAAATTATTTGAAAATGGATCATAGGTCTAAATGTAATATGTAAAGCCATAAAACTTCTTAAAGAACATAGAGGAAAAAATCTACATGACCTTCTGTTTGTCAGTAAATTTTTAGGTAAGTGACCAAAAGCCCAATCTATTTGAAATATTGATATATTTGATATATTGGACTTTGTCAAAATTAAAAGCATTTATTCCATGAAAATTTTAAGAGACTTAAAGACAAGTGACAACTTGGAAGAAGTGTTTCAAGGTCACACATATGATAAAGAATTTACAATAAAGATATACAAAGAAAACCAAAATTCAACAATTGGAAAATAAAAATCCCAATTTAAAAAGTGAGAACAACAGGTCTTTACCAAAAAATATATGCAGGTGGCAAATAAACACACAGAAAGATGCTCAACATCATTTTTCACTAGGAAAGTACAAATTAAAGCCACAATGAGTTGCTATCCCACTACTAGAATAGCTTTAAAATTTTTTTAATGATAATTAAAAATACTGGCAAGGATACAGAACACCAGGAACTATCATTCATTGCTGATGAGAATGAAAAATAGCAAAGCTGCTTAGGAAGACAGTTTGTATTTTCTTATAAACTTAAACAGACTTAACATACAGCTCATCAATCACACTGTTAGTTTATTTACCAAAGTGAATTGAAAACTTATTTCCACACTACAACTGCTGGTGAATATTCATAGGAGTTTTATTCATAATCATTAAAAGCTAAACTATCAAGATATCCTTCAACAGTAGAAACACATAATACAACCATACATATTATGCATATATAAAGAGAGAGGAATACTATGCAGTGATTTTAAAAATGAACTGTTAGTGCTAGAACCTGAATTAAACATTTTAAAAATTAAAATTAAAAAAATAAAATAAATGTTTCCTAAATCTTAATCAGATTATATTTTCTAATTTTGAAAATTTAGTACAAAAATAAAGTTTCTCCTATAATTAGAAATATGTTTTTGATATTTTATTTTAGCCCTTAAACTTGTCCATATTTGCAAACTTTAACTTATAAATTCTTATGAATCCTGGCCAAAGATTTAGGACAGTTCTGCTATTAATAGAATATGTTGACCCATCTCTATTTATAAAGTCCCAAACTCCGGTTTGTTTCCACCTGACCAGGCTCCGAAAGAGTGAAGGCAATGGAAAAGTTTGCATACTACAGCACAATGGAATGATACCTAGGCAGAGAGCACATTGCATAGAGGCACAAGGGGAATTCCTGTGTGCACAAACTGACTTGTGGAATAAAGCAACCCATGCAGGTATGTTTTCCAGAATATGCTAAAGCTTTACTTAATCCCTTCCACCATTCCTTCCTTATGTTTCAGGGTAATCTTTACAGATGATTATAACATAAAATACTATGTGAGTATACAAACAATATATACTGTGAAATAATACAGTGAGGCTCTCAGAGGACTTTGCCCTACACTGAAGACCTCAAATGGATGGATCGTTAAATATTCTATCTCTTCCTTTGCTGTCAAGTTAGCCACTATCTTAAATCTTTATACTATTCATTAGCTCTATCAACTTCTGAAATGATTGTGCTTTGTCAAAACCAGAAACAGACTCTAAGTAAAAACTAAGAAACTCTATGTAGAGTCATATATATAATACAGCCTTTGATGTCAACTATTTGCTCACTTACAAGTTTTTTCATTTATTCTTTCCAAGAATTATGACTATTACAGAGTTGGAGTAATTTAAATCTAATCACTAGATACTGTATTATTATTATTCATACGATTTTTTCTTTTCAACGAATTCTATGTTTTAATCCTTTCTCAAGTTTCAGGTCTTTTTATTCTTGACAAGTATTGGCATTTTAAAAAACAATGGATATGCAGAGTAAGACCAAAAATTATTGAAAGTATTTTTGGGGAGAACATTGTGGACACCAGGATGACCACTACAATTACAGTTATTCCAACTTGAGAGGAAGTACTCATAAAATTACTGACCAGTGATAGAGAAAATATAGCCATTTCCATCATTTGCTAGTCCTCAATTATTGACAATAAGAAAAAAATTTTGGCAAGCCCACTGTTAAACACTTAACAGCAAACCACAGGATGGAGGGTGAGACAGGAGACAAAGATGCACCCTGCTGGGTAATAAGTACAGAGGAACCTTACTTTCAGCCAAGTTAACTTAAAGACACAGTTCTGCAAATGCGGAACATTTACAAAACCTCTTAATTACTAGAAAGAGTGGTAACCTGGCATGTTAAATGTAAAAAAAGCAATTGGAAGTATAACAGAATGACAAAATACGCCGTATAAAAAGAAATCTAGCAGTTAGGTTGTAAATATGACTCAAGCTTTCATGTCAAACTTCTGAAATTCTTTTCCAAAAGTCATGTTCCCTAGACCTACCCAAACCACTGGCCCCCAGTTCTAACTTCCAAATACCAACGATGTCTAAGTTCTGCAGGTGCAGTTTACTGAGTGTTTTGGCTGCAGATTCATCATCTGTAAATATTTCAAGAGATTCTGAAAGCACAATATGCTTCAACACAACCACCTGAAAAAAACAGAACCTTTGCAGAAGATAAAAGCAATTAGGGGACAGATGTAGAAGAAACACAGCATTCTCTCTCCTTCACTGGAACTCTATATTAGGGAGTGAGGTCATTGTGGGTAGGAAATATATTTGTGTTCTCTTTATCTACTGATTAAACAGTTCAAGATCAGAATGAGTGAAATATGAAGCAAAAATAGAATTCATCAGAATAAACAATACAGTTAAAATTATGATTCCACAAAATTTTCTGGGTGAACAATAGGAATCACAGTGTTTTAACTACTAAATTTGGAACACTAACAGTTTACTAAAATAATCAATAACATTAGCCACATTATATATTTTCAAAATTAAATGTGGGACACAGGAAATCCTTTGATATTATAAGGAATACTTTTTTCACCAAAAATACTCTCATTCCAGGTTAACAAAGTTAAGATTCAACAAATAATAAATAATAGCTTGACAGTAGAAATCATAAAATACTGAAAGTAAGATATGGCTGACATTTTTAAATACTGGAGAATACAGTTATGATGTAAAGATAAATATGCTTTAAATAGCAATGCAATTTGATATACAGCAAATGATTTTGTCTCTAGAGACTCTTCACTTCTTTTCTGTTTGCTGTAGTAGAGATCGCTTTAAACCAAGTATTTCAACGTGCTATTATTGGATGAATCTGTTTCATTCAAAGATATATCAAAGGTTGATTAAATTTTAACCATAACATTATTTTAAAAAATGAAAACCTTGAAAGGAAAAAATTTAAATCTTCACTAGTGAACTGTTACCTCTGTAAAGATATGCAATTGATTAAAAAGAATTGTATACTTCAACTTAAGGAAAACTCACTATGCAAAAATTCACTGTCAAGGAAATAATAATTTAGGAGCATGAATCTTTAAAATATAGTGTATACTTTCCATTGTATGTATTCCTCTAGATCAAGAAAAGCACAAATTAACAAGATTAACAGGCAGTATTTATTATGCAGCTATTAACAGTGTATTTATGAAAACTGTTAAACAGTATGAGAAATGGTTATGACATACAAATAATTAAAACTAAAGATGCAAAAATACAAATGTGACTACAAATATGAATGAAAATTAAATATATGATATACACATATACACAGAAAAAGATTAAAATATGGAAAAACATTAAGAGTAGTTATTTATGTGCCTTATATATTATGTACCTATGTATATATATACATTATATGTGCCCATAAGCTATTCATAATAATAGAAATTAATACATATTAGTACACCAATTAGTATACAAATACATACAGTATACAAAATAATACATATCAAAAATTAATACATATTAAACTAAAAATTAAACTTGGCTAAAATAAATTAAGTGGGCCTTAGAAAGCATCACTACGAACAAAGCTAGTGGAGGTGATGGAATTCCAGTTGAGCTGTTCCAAATCCTAGAAGATGATGGTGTGAATGTGCTGCACTCAATATGCCAGCAAATTTGGAAAACTCAGCAGTGGCCACAGGACTGGAAAAGGTCAGTTTTCATTCCAATC
>SJYT01065720.1:0-34827 GCA_006410635.1 Cephalophus harveyi | reverse complement strand
TCTATTTTTATTTCTTTGGCTCCCCCAGATCTTAGTTGCTACGTATGATAATGATCTTTTGCCGAACCCGGGTCCCCTGCACTGGGAGCGTGGGGTCTTAGCCACTGGACCTCCAGGAAGGTCCTAAGGTAGAAGCTCTTTTGGGGGCTTTCAGGCTTAATCTCTCTCAGCTCCTCTCCCCGCCCCCGAGAATCCACTCCAGCCAGCATCCTCGGAAGCTCCTCCGAGGCCCCGCTCACGCGAGCACCCCAGGGCCTCTGCACTTGCTGCCCCCACGGTGGGGACAGTCTCCCCACAGACGCCCTGGTGGCGTGCTGCCCGTCCTCCTTCAGGCCTCACCTCAAACGTCTCCTTCCCAAGCAGGCCCGCCTCACCCAGGACGCTGCATTCTTCCTGACTCCCTTATTTCTTGACGGAGTAAACATTAAAACACGTGTACCGGCTGGCTGTCACCGCTTTTAAAGTCTGAGCTCCACGTGAGCAAGGACGCAGCCTGTGGTGTTCACGGCCGTGTCCCCAGCGCAGCGCCTGGCACCTTAGAGGCACTGAATACACGTTTGTTGAACGGCTACATAAACGATCCAGGGTGCACGGCACCGTGAAGCGCCTGAAAGCATTCAGAGGGCTGCTACGGCCTTGCCTGGTCAGCAACAGGGCATGAGCACAGGAGAGGGGCCCACAGGCCCACCTTTGTCCTCAAAGTCACTTGCAAAATCAGACAGGCAACATCTGAAGACAACTTACTTTCAAAAGACCATTTGTTCAGCTCCGTGTACAAGTCTTCAATGCGGCCTCTCTCATCACAGAGCTCATCTACTCTACCCATAAAATCAGCCAAGACCTTAAAAGAAAGAAATCACCAAAGACACATTTCAGTCACTGAAGGGAAACAGAAGTTTCAAGTTCAGCAAGCTAGCTTCGGGTTTTGCGACCTTGTATATTCAATGCCCATAATGTTATTCATTCTGAATCATCACTAATTATATTTTCTCCTTGAGAGCTCACCTCCTGCCCCAACACCCTTGTACTGGGTTATTTCTTGAGCTTTCCCTGAAGCCTTCCTGGAGTTTAAGTTTCAGCTTTTGATCTAAATTTAAGAAAAGGAAAACATTTCTTCTAATCAGAATGGAAAACACACCGTGAAGAAGGAACGGGCCAGGTGTCCCTGTGGGCACAGCATCTCAAAGGCTCGGGCTGCCCCGGGGCTGGCCACGTCCAGAGCTGGGCACATAAACGTGTCCTTGCTGGTTGGCACTGTATTAAGCACGTTAAGCTTAGAGCCAGGAAATCCGTGCCGTCACTACACAGCTCTGTCACCTGGGGCAAGTCATGGAGGCCCCTAAACGCCAGTTTCCACAATCGGGGTTTTGGATGCCTAATGCTTTGCATTTAATGAGGCTTGTATGGAACCAAGCGCTCTCCAAAGCGTATTATCTTAGCTGATCCGCAAACGAGGTCATGATGTAGAAAGTACTGTCATTACTCCCATCTCCTAGGTAACAGAGGAGAAGACAGAAGCTTAGAGAGTGACTAGGGCACTCTCCCCTGGACACATCAAGTGGCCACGTTGGGGTCTGGAATAGGGTGAGCTGTTGGTGGCCGTGGTGAGTCATTAAGTTTTGTCTGACTCTTGAATCCCCATGGACTGTAGCCCTCCAGACTCCTCCGTCCATGGGATTTCCAGGTAAGAATACTGGAGTGGGTTGGGGGGGCGTCCCTGGTGGCTCAGACAGTAAAGAATATCGCAGTGGCTTGCTACTGCCTTCTCCAGGCGTCTTCCCAACCCAGGGACTGACTCCACACCTCCTGTACTGCCGGGTGGATTTCTCAGTGAGCCACCAGGGAAGCCGTGAGGAGACGAAGCTCACAGGCACGCTGTGGCAGCCCACACAGCACAGGAAAAAGTGCTTTGAATTTGTTTCCATCAAAAAATCCAGAGATTTCATGTGAACATATTAATTTCCACTAGTCATCAAAGGGGTTTTCCTGGTAGCTCAGCTGGAAAAGAATCCACCTGCAATGCAGGTTCGATTCCTGGATCAGGAAGATCCCCTGGAGAAGGGATAGGCTACCCACTCCAGTATTCTTGGGCTTCCCTGGTGGCTCAGCTGGTAAAGAATCCGCCTGCAGTGTGGGAGACCTGGGTTAGATCCCTGAGTTGGGAAGATCCCCTGGAGAAGGGAAAGGCTACCCACTCCGGTAGCCTGGCCTGGAGACCTTCATGGACTGTACGGTTCACGGGATCTCAAAGAGTCGGACACGACTGAGCGACTTTCACTTCACTTCACTTGAGTCCTCAAAGAATAATAATAATGAAGGAATCTGGTTGACACTCGGCCTACATTTCCACGTGGCCAGGATGTGCCGGAGCTGGAGCAGCTGTCCCCTCTAGAAAGGGCATGCACTTATTCCATTTGCTAAAATCCCTACTGGGCCTGCCTTACATATTTATATTAATCACGTGGTTCCTGGAAGCTTTTAAATTTGTAACCTTTCACCTATATGATCCTGTGTGGGTTCAGTTCAAAATAAATACCCAGAGTGGACAGAAGTAAAAAGAGTTCTCTATCTGCTTAAATCCTTCCCCCTCTGGCCCCCCGTTGGCTAAAGGATAATGCCCAAATACCTTAGCATGGCATTAAAACTACTTTTAAAAAATACCTTAAAAATATTTGTTAAGACCTGCCCTCTGCCCAGCATCACTTCAGAGAAAGCTTCACTTCCGCTGCCCTAAATGTACTATTCTCTGAACATACCATCTCATGCCTCCATATTGTCAGCAGGCTATATTCTCTCTGCCTAAATGCCCTTCTTCACCTTCTCTGGTTTGCAGACTATTACTCATCCTGTAAAACCCAGCTCAAATGTCACTACCTAGGAATCATCTCACTTAATCCTGACAGAAACCTATGGGGGTTTCCCAGGTGGTGCTAGTGGTAAATGCGAGAGACCGCCAATGCAGGAAACCTAAGAGACACAGACTTAATCCCCGGATCAGGGAGATCCCCTGGACGAGGCTACAGCAATATACTCCAGTATCCTGCCAGAAAATCCCATGGACAGAGGCGCCTGGCAGGCCACAGGCCATAGGTCGTACAGAGCTGGACACGACTGAAGTGATTTAGCACGCATGCACAGAAATCTATGGAGTGGGAATTGTGAACTCCCAGTTTACAGACCGGGAAACTGAGGAAGTTAAATGGCAGTCAGGTTGCATAGCTGGGGTGGGGGTGCAGGACTGAGTTTCAAATCTAAGACTGTAGAATGTCGAAGTCAACGCTCCTAACTGCTCCGCCACCGAGACACTACTTTAGAAGACAGGCGAGAAGAATTCAAGTTCTGGAGGCGGAGGAAGTGACGCGGAATGAGGAGGAAAGAAGCGTCCTGATACAGCCAGGTCGTCTGCTTTTCCCTCCGCACTCTGTGGCTCTGGCCTGAAGCTCCACTAATGTTCCCCCATCCCCAGGAAAACCAGGAAAGTGAGCCCCAGTCTGCAAACCTCGTTGATTTTGTTGCCCAGCTTCATAACTTCCACTGGTTTCATTAGTTTCTTTTGAAAGGCACTCCTGACCCTCTGCCAGTCTTCTCCTTCCCTGGGAGAGAAGCAGAATTAAATTTAGAGCAAATTGAAAGGAAAAGAACGAAGAAGCGGGGATCCCTCCAGCTCTGTAAGCGCATTAACTATATAATCAAATGAACACAAAATCGTGCCAAGAAACAGCCAGAGAATATGAGCATTGGAATATTGGGGGCTGGTCTGACAATACGATGAAAAAGCTCCTTTCTGCTGAGCCAAAGATCGCGTCAGAGAGATGAAGTCAGGGCTTCTGGGGTGCCCTTGCTGGGGTTAAACTGGAAGGCCAGTGGCCTCAGTCACCAGCAGTAAGAGTGGGCGCATGAACTCACCTCACCAGGAACACAGAACTGCGCAAAGGGAAATTCTGTCTTCTTTCAATCCATTGAATTGGGTTCAAAGCCAGATGCACAAAACGCCTCAAATTTACAAACTAACTTCTGGCCTTTGAGCTACCAAGAGACGGTCACGGAATTTCAAGGGATAATTTTGTCTGTATAACATGACTGCCCTGCAGGCTGACTTGATAGTCTCCTCCTGCCCAGGGGTCCGAACATCACAATCTTCACACCTTTCTGGCGTTTCTTTGAGGACAAGGACTGGCGCAGCCCACATGTCAGAAAGAACACAAGTGTCCCGCGCACAGCACGGCTGTCCTTCAACCCATTCGAGTCCACGCCAGAGCCCGCGACAGCAGCAGGCAGGGGCTTCCGCGTTCTCACTGCGTCAGGCGGGTCCAGCCCCAGGGAACCCTAACTCCCGCGCCTTCCCATCTTGCAGCCGCCGGCCCCCATCCTGCCTCTCGGACTTACAGGATCAGCAGCCCGTAGCCCTCCTCGCGGTAGTCGCGGTAGGCCTTCCAAGGTTTGATCTCTAGCCTCTGGGGGTGCGCGCTCTCGGTGCGATACAGCGCTTCCAGCAGGCACGGCGAGCCCAGGTGCACCGAGTCGAAGGAACCCAACTTCATGCGGAAAATCTTGCCGTACTTCTTGTGGTACTCGGCCTGCAGGGCCGGGCGGGGCGCGGGGTCAGCGCGCACACCGGGCGGCCCACGGGGCGCTCGGCCCTCCTCCCGCCGCCCTCCTCTCTGGGACCGCGGACCGCTGCAGCCGGGACAGCCGCGCGCGCCGCGCCGCGCGCCTCGGCGAGGGTTTGGAGAGCGAGGCGGGGAGAAGAGAGGGCACCAGGGGGCGACGGGGCACTTACCAGCGTGTCGTGCTGTTTCTTGAGGCCTCCTTTCCAGAGGATCTCCAGCAGGCTGCCCAGCAGTGGCCACTTGGTGGGACCGGGCAGGGTGGCCGCGTCCTGCGCTTCGCCCGGTTCCATCGCGGGGCAGAGGGGCACCTCTCTCGGCCGACGGGGCGAGCACGCCGTCGATGTCACGGGTCTGGGTGGCTGCCCCAGGCTGCGAAGCTGCTGCAGGAAGGCGGCAAGGGCGCGGCTCTTGCTAATAGGTGAGCTCATGGCAGCGGGGGACACTGGGCGCCTGGGAAGGTGGGCACTGGGCAGGGCGAGCTTGTTAAAGAGGCGCCGGCGAGCTTCGAGCTCTTGATACACGGAGAAAAAGCGGCAAGGCGGAGCAGCAGGTGCGGCGGGAAGGGCAGAAGGGGGACAGAGAGCCGTCAGGACCTGGGCGAGGATGCTGCACGCGGCACCGCGCTGCAGTCTCAGGGAGCAGATGCCCGCCGAGCGCCGGCCGCCGGGGCTGGAGGAGCGCAGTGGGGAGCTGGCTGGCTCTTGCAAGAAGGAAGACGGACGTGAGTTCGCCTGTTGGTGTTAAGTCTTACTTCCAGCTCTGGAGCCGAAGTGGAGGTGTTCAGGAGGGTGGAAAAGATGCCGCTGGCGCTGCGCTTTCCCTGTCCCGCTCCATCCCGGGGACCGTGTATTTATGGAGACCGGCCGCCCCGGGTGGCCAATGAGCGCGCTCGGTGGGGCGGACCGGGCCGCGGCTGGCCGGGCCGCGGGTGGCGCGGGGCCCGAGGCGGGGTGGCTGGGGGTGGGAAGAGGGTGCAGTCAGCGAGGTGAGTGAGGGCGCCCGGGCCTCGGGTGACCGGTGCGCGGCTCTCCGGGCGGGAACGCCGCAGACTCCACCCCGGAGATAACCCCCGGGGAAGGCTGACTCGCCCGAGTTCATCGGGGCTGCGCCTTGCGCGCCTCCCCGCCCTCGCCCGGCGGCTGCCGCCCAGCGCTTGCACAACCGCGCGGCCGGGCGGCCGAGGTCTCCGAGTGCGGCCGGGGCGGCTGCGGGCGCCTGCCGGGGCCCCCGAGCCCGCGCGCCCCCTTCAAACCAGTTTTTGCCAGCCCGGACGGACCTCGTTGGAGGAAGCTTGGGTTTCTGCCCCTCCCGAGGTGGGGAGGGTTTGCGGCTTAGTGAAAGGCACCCGAGGAAATAATTTCACTTTCGGGTCTTAACTTGGGCAAGTAGTCCACCTGGCGCTCCACTCGCGGGTGCCTCTTCGGGTGGCTTTGCGATCGGCGGCAGAAGCGCGGCCTGGCCTTGAGGCGGGGCTCGGTCTCCCCCTCCGACTCTCTGGACACCGACCTCCCTGTACCTTCGAGCCGCAGTCCCCACCTTCCTCACCCATCTCTACAAAGTCGATCTTAAGCAAGCGCGGGGGCACAGATGCACACACATACACACACACACACATACACGCGCGCGCCCACTTCTAGAGCCCTCGTGGCCGGCAGGGGTTGAACTCTATACTAACTGAGGAAGAGAAGTTGAAGATTTTTGCTGACTGCTTTAAAGTGGTTCGTGTTTCCCCCTTTTGATCCAGTACAAAAACTACCGCCAAGGAAGTTTTGTCACCTCTGAGGGCTTTTCGGTTACGTGACTGCTTTTTTTTTTTAAACCCTAGTGTTAAACTTCCCTGGCAAGTTCACTGTAAACTCTTAGCTGGTTTCTAGAAAACTTTTACAGTCCGACTAGAGCTTGAACTCTGCCTTTCAGATTTGTCTTGATTACAGTTCAGTGACTGTTCATGGTAATACAAGTAACATGGTATCTGAATATAATTTAAATATAATGTACCTACATAGCACATATTATGCCGCACACGCTGTAGGTTATATGCTACACGTGACATACACTCTCTCTTGTATACCATCTGTTACAGAGTGTACCTTCTAGGGTTTATGATGTGCTTCCCGGGTGGCTTACTGGTAAAGAGTCCACCTGCCAGTGCAGGAGACCTGGGTTTGATCCCTGGATGGGGAAGATCCCCTGGAGAAGGAAATGGTCACCCACTGCAGTATTCTTGCCCAGAGCATCCCAAGGACAGAGGAGCCTGGCGGCTGCAGCCCATGGGCTCTGAAAGAGTTGGACACAGCTTAGCAACTAAACAACAGCAAAGGGTTTGTGCCTTCAGTTCAGCTGCTCAGTCGTGTCCAGCTCTCTGTGACCCCATGGACTGCAGCACGCCAGGCCTCCCTGTCCATCACCAACTCCCAACTCGTGTCCATGGAGTTGGTGATGCCATCCAACCATCTCATCCTCTGTAGTCCCCTTCTCTTCCTGCCTTCAATCTTTCCCAGCATCAGGGTCTTTTCAAATGAGTCAGTTCTTCACATCAGGTGGCCAAAATATTGGAATTTCAGCTTCAGCATCAGTCCTTCCAATGAATATTCAAGACTGATTTCCTTTAGGATGGGCTGGTTGGATCTTCTTGCAGTCCAAGGGACTCTCAAGAGTCTTCTCCACCACAGTTCAAAAGCATCAATTCTTTGGGACTTAGTTTTCTTTATAGTCCAACTCTCACATCCACACATAACTACTGGAAGAAACTTAGCTTTGACTAGACAGACCTTTGTTGGCAAAGTAAAGTCCCTGCTTTTTAATATGACTTAGCCAGGCACTAAGCTAAACATTTTACATAGAATTTCCCATTTCAGCCCAAGGACAAAAATTAAATGAACAAATAAATTTGAAATTTAGAGAGTTATATAATTTGTCCTGGGACACAGACCTTACCCTAGGCTCCTGTGGGAGTCAGATTGAGATTTTCTGATTTTAGCCTTTACTATGTACTTTCATATACAACATGCTATAATACGTCACCTTTTCTTAAACCAGTAATCTCTCAGAATATTGGAAATATTTCTTATATGCAAATATCTCCAAAAGAGAGGTGGGTGGGGTCAGTGTAGGTAGGGCTGTGTGATGCAAATGTTGCTTCATATGGCAGTGGTGGTAAAATAAAACTAATAGCCCCCAGGGAAGAACCGTGTAGTTCCCCTGCGTGCCTGGCTTCTGGCGTGATGCGTG
This sequence comes from Cephalophus harveyi, assembly GCA_006410635.1. NCBI lineage: Eukaryota > Metazoa > Chordata > Mammalia > Artiodactyla > Bovidae > Cephalophus > Cephalophus harveyi. The sequence goes on along the minus strand of SJYT01065720.1, from coordinate 26,986 downwards.
CACGTTGTAAGTGGTCAAGAAATGCTAAATCCTATCGTTATGTCAGCTATTGAGTTACCCATCCCTCCCGCCTTGTTTTTTCTTTTCTTTCTCTCTCTGCATGTGCTTAAGCAGAAAGGAAAACAATTTCAGATTTGCTAGGGTTTTCACATGAGTTTAGCATCATTGTGCTTTATAAGTGCCAAGTAGATACTTAGAAGGGCAGGCAATCCTTGGTTTCATAATAGCCGGCAAAAAATTTTCTATTTCGGGGAAATTGCTTTCTCCTGTCCAGTGGAAGAAGTCTGGATTGCAGAGGGAAGCAGTGCTGGCCCCCTGGAGCTTTGCTGACGTCCATGCTTGCCCATCCCCAATGAGATGCAGCGCAGGCAAAATGAGTCCTTTGAGCCGGTCCCAGGGGCGCTCTCACTTGGCTTGGCCCGGGTGAGTCACCCTGGCAGGGATGCTGCTGGGAATCGCTAATGAGAGATCCTGGAGCGCCTCATAAATGCCCACCATCATTACCGAGACAGGCCCGGGCCCTCTGTTTTGTTCTGGGAACTCTTACCGAGTCCTGAATGGATAATTATACTCCAGCCCTCGCACCGAGCGACCGCAGATGACAAAGTCTGTGTGTCTGTGTGTGCGTGCGCGCATGCGTGTGACTTGGTGTGTGATGAGGGTGAGGCGATGGCTGTGTTCTCTGTGCTGAGAAACCCAGAACTGTCTCCACTGTATCACACGCTAACACACGGTCCTGTGCTTCAAAGCTCTGCCTCAATGCCGAGATCTCCTTTCTGATTGTGGAATCTGGAAGGACTGAGGTTCCACATCTGTCGAATGGACACAGTAAAGCTCAAGTCTCCTGGAAAGAGCAGTGATAAACAGAGCCAGTCCAGCGCGGCTGCTGTGGCAATGACGTGCCTACAGTTCTTAGCATAGAACAGTGCTCAGCAACCATGACCTGTAACATCACCGTCGTGTGCCTTGCTTTTTGCAGACTTCACACTAGAGAGGCAACATAGAGGTCCCAGGTCTTATACCTAGTGTTCAGCTTAACAGTGTAATGTTGACTCAGGGAGCCGTATAATTGAGGAAGACTAGAGAGGGCAAAGGCAACCCACTCCAGTGTTCTTGCCTGGAGAATCCCAGGGACGGGGGAGCCTGGTGGGCTGCCGTCTATGGGGTCGCACAGAGTCGGACACGACTGAAGTGACTTAGCAGCAACAGCAGAGAAATGCTGGTGAGTGCAAACCCCGGCTCTGTGACTTAGGAGCCAGATCAACTGGGGATTATTTACTTTTATCTCAGTTAAGGCTTAGGTGTGTATGTGTGTGTGAGTCGCTCAGTCGTGTCCAATGCTTTGTGACCCCATGGACTGTTTCCTCGTGTTTGTCTCTGCTGGGGCATACCATACAGCACTGTTTATCTTGGCCAACTTCCAGTATGCACACAATAGGCAATTGATTATTGATGATTTCCTCATCGCCAAATGAGAAGGATTTATAGCAATACATTCTTTGTTTTCTGAGGAAGAGGTTGATGGTAAATACCAGAGGGTTTTATTTGGGTGTCATATAGGAAGCAGTTCTATATGACAAAAAGAATAGCTTGGCTCGCAACAGCTTGGGTTGAGGCCAAGGCTCTACCACTCAGCAGCTGTGTGGCCTTAGGCAAATTACTTAACCTCTCTGAGCCTAGTTCCCTCATTCATCAGATTGGGGACTTATGTCTGGACTTCCCTGGTGGCTCAGAGGTTAAAGCGTCTGCCTCCAATGCGGGAGACCCGGGTTCGATCCCTGGGTCGGGAAGATCCCCTGGAGAAGGAAATGGCAATCCACTCCAGTATTCTTGCCTGGAGAATCCCATGGACAGAGAAGCCTAGTAGGTTACAGTCCACGGGGTCGCAAAGAGTCGGACACGACTGAGCGACTTCACCTTCACCTTCACCTTCATACTTATGTCTCAGGAAAGCTAAGATGAATATTTGAAATATCAGGGCAAGCACAAGCAACCAGTGTCTTCACAGACCTCCATTTGACTCCTGTATAAGCTTGATGATTTCTGAGTAGAATTCAGCCCTGTTGGTAAATTATACTATGAAAATGTATCTTAAAGCCTCCAAAATGCAGTCACATGGGGAGAACTTTAGTAAAAGTTCGTTAAAAGAGCAGCTTCATTTTAAAGGATATGAAAAAGATAGGGTTTGCATTCAAGTTCACGAGTCATTTTCACTATTATTACAAAGTGTAATTTATTGAAGAGCTAATATGTGTCTGCCAGCTTTTTTGTATCTCTACCCACACCGTTTGTAAGGTAAGTATTATTTCCCATTTGGTGTAAGTAAACTTGTTTCTTACAGTGGTTAAGCCAGATGTGAGTTCAAATACACCTTGCTACATGTTACCAAGGGGGTTCGCCTCGTCCTCATCTGCAAAATGGGAATAACAATAGTGGCTCTTATTTGTTATTGTCACATTGAAGTTTTGTCTTGGAACTTGGGTTCCAGCTTGCCTCAGGGAGTCCCTGAGGGCAGGAAGACTGTCTGTCTCGTTCTCCACCGTATCCTTAGTAGCCATAACTGTGCTTGAATCAGTCAAGGCGCTCAGTAAATAACTGTCAAATCAGGTGCTGCAAAATAACAGTGAGTAAATGCCTTAAGTGTTACAGCTGTTCGCGTTCAGTTGGGTCGATTCTGTGGTCCTGGTGAAACAGTTCTGTGTTTAATTACAAGCCTTATATATAAAGCGAGATTTTATTTCATTTTTTCTTTTTTTCAATAATGTTTGAGGAAACTGGGATCTGTATGTGGAACATGTGTCCTCTTTAGAGCATCTCCCCTTAAAAACGGAGAACACCAATTAAATGAGTTACTATTTTGAACAGTACTTTTTACTTGGTAAATAGTATTAGCTATTATTATGATGATTTTTCTCTTTCTTTTTTAGTTTTTAAATTATGAAAGTATGACAACACATTTACAGGAGACTTGGAAAAAACGGAACAAAGTTACATATAGTTCCACTATATATTACAATTATTTTTTAAATAGATAAATTAAGATTTTTAGTTGGAGTTTCAATATCAAACTCAAAAATTAATAGAATAAATATACAGAAAAATAGGATACGGTAGAACTGAAAACACCATGAACCAATTCAGCATAATTAAAACTTACACAATTTTCATACAACAGTAGGATACAAATTCTATTCAAGCTCCTGTAGACTGTAAGCTAGGAGACACTGGAACATGTCCAGGGGATTATTATTATTACAATATTACTAATTCTAGAAGGAAGATCTAGATTTACCTATCTGCTCTAGAGTCAAATTAAGCTGGCTGATGAAAAAAAACCTATTGATTTTGAAAAATTCCATTAGTACCATATATGTTTCATAATTAACTTTCAAAATTACATCATCACATAGCTCCCCATTGTATGCTTTCTTGCATGATATAATTTGGCTAATTCCATCAGAGTGAAAGTCGGGGAAATTCCATGGCAGGATTATTATTGCTAACTATTTTGGATCCAGAACCCATTCTGTCTCAGCCCTGTTTGTCAAGAGCTTGCCTTGACACATCTCACTGTGGCTTTTGATTCGGATGAAGGATTACCCTGCTCTGATTGTGTTTTGTCAAAGCTTTAGTGTGAACTTCCACATATGTACTTGCACTTGACACTCATATATTAAACGGGATGGATGGAAAGTATCTGTGCTGTCCGGGTGAGTCAGCTCTGGGAAGAATGGAGGCAGATATTCAACTGTTGGTCAGTGTTTGTGAACTGGGCCAGGCAAGCAATCCCAAGACGAGGGAACTCGAGAGCGTCCTTTCATCTTTGGGTGGGGAGTTTAGCTAGCAGAGGACTTAGGTAGCCTTTGGGTAGCAGTAAATGCCAAATAGCCCTCACCATTTAGACTTCACATCCTGGTTCTCCCACTGACAGAGGACGGCTAAGCAACTCTTGTGTTCTGGTTCCTGGTGCTATCAAAGGACTCTGTTTACAACATGGGAGGCAAGAGTCAGCTAAGGTCCAATCCCGCTGGAACCTGGATAGAAGGGCCTGGGATCTTGTACGTGTACATGGTCACTGAGGTTCCTCCTGAACAACGGGCTTTTCCGTGAAAAGATAATTTCATGTACGTTTCCACTGATCTCTTGATTTTTTATTCAATTCAGGTAAAATGGAATTCGCTGCAAGTGGATTCGTTCTGTAAATGGTTACTGAGTGCCTCCAGTCTTGGAACTGGAGATACAACGGCACGCAACACAGACAAGCCCTCTGACTTCTTGGAGCTCACGTGACAGACAACACATGTGCAATCAAAGAAACAGAACAATTTCAAAGAGGCATAAAGCAGGGAGATGGGATGGAGATGAAATGGGCTGTAGGGTAATTATGGGCTTCCCAGGTTGTGCTAGTGATAAAGAATCCACCTGCCAACGCGGGAGACACAAGAGATGCAGGTTCCATCCCCGAGTCGGAAAGAGCCCCTGGAGGAGGAAATGGCAACCTGCTCCAACATTCTTGCCTGGGAAATTCCATGGACAGAGGAGCCTGGCCGCCTGTCCTCTGTGAGATTGCAAAAGAGTCAGGCAAGACTTAGTGACTAAACGAGAACAAAAGGTTCTTATACTTCAGTTACCTGCAAAGGCCTTCCTAAGGAACTAGCATTGAGCTTAGACTTAAATTATGAGGAGTAGTTGGACTCACTGAGATCTGGGGGATCAGGGACAGGCCCTTGACAGCTAACAGCTTAAGGAGACCCACACAGAGAATCACAGAAGGAATCCTGATCAGAAGCACACGTATCTTTTATTCACCCTGGAGACACAGGGACAGTATTTCCCACTGTCCTCTCCATATTGATTATCCAGTGCTTTCTGGTTGCCATGTTCTAATATTACAGAGGCGTATTATTATTTCAAGGGTGTTTTGTTTGGTGACACAGATTTGAGAGTTAAAATTCTTTAAATATACAAGAGTTGCTTAAAATAAGAATTAAACTGAATAATGCTATGAGAGCTAACTTCCGTACGTTTGCCAGTTCACAGGTGGAAACAGCTTCTGTAAGGTAGTCATTGGGAAGGGGCGAACTTCGGTCCCTGTCTCAGGTCCCCAAATGTTGCATGTGGAAGTCATCTGTGAGTCATTTGATCAATCAAACACTGCACGAAATGTTCTTGAGCACTGATAAGTTTAGACACATGTGGCTGCTGTCCTCCAGCCCTGGAGAAGTGTAATTGTTCTGAGGACGTGTGTTTAAAATAAAATAAAATAAAATAAAATAAAATAAAAGGAAGAGGGTAGGATGATTTGGGAGAATGGCATTGAAACATGTAAACTAACATGTAAGAACGAAGCACAAGCCTAAGTTCGGTACAGGATACAGGATGCTTGGAGCTGGTGCACAGGGATGAGTCAGAGAGATGATGTGGGGTGGGAGGTGGGAGGGGGATTTGGGATTGGGAGCTAATATACACCCATGGTGGAGTAAAAAAAAAAAAAAAGAAAACAGAGATACGATCAACGTGATGAGCATTTGTGGGCTTGGAATCCAGGATCTGGACTGTCTTCTGACTTCCCTCGGAAGTGCTGCTTCTCCCCCCGCAGTCTAGGCAGTCATAGGGGCTCATCTCATCCCCCCCAGGGAGCAGGAACCACGGTTTATGACCAATCAGAGGTGCATCCATGATTCAAGTTAGTCAAATTAGTGAAGCCTGGGACTTTTACTGAAGTAACTGGGAAAGAGATGAATCCAATGGAAGAGGTAACTGAGAGCCAAGATTTGCTGAAAACCACCATGCAAAGCCATTACTGAGAAGCAGAGACATGACTGTGCCAACAAAGGTCCGTCTGTTCAAGGCTATGGTTTTTCCAGTGGTCATGTATGGATGTGAGAGCTGGACCATAAAGGAGGCTGAGCACCGAAGAATTGATGCTTTTAAACTGTGTTGTTGGAGAAGACTCTTGAGAGTCCCTTGGACTGCAAGGAGATTCAACCAGTCAATCCTAAAGGAAATCAACCCTGAATACTCATTGGAAGGACTGATGCTCCAATACTCTGGTCACCTGGTGCAAGGAACTGACTCATTGGAAAAGACCCTGATGCTGGGAAAGATTGAAGGCAGGAGAAGGGGATGACAGGATGAGATGGCTGGATGGCATCACTGACTCGATGGACGAGTTTGAGCAAGCTCCAGGAGTTGGTGATGGACAGGGAGGCCTGGCGTGCTGCAGTCCATAGGGTCACGAAGAATTGGACACGACTGAGCGACTGAACTGAACTGGACTGAACCATGTCGATGGGGCTTCCCAGGTGGGTCAGTGGAAAGAATTTGGCTGCAGTGCAGGAGATGCAAGTTCAATCCCTGGGTGGGGAAGATCCCCTGGAGAAGGGCTTGGCAACCCATTCCAGTATTCTTGCCTGGAAAATGCCACGGACAGAGAAGCCTAGTGGGCGACAGTCAATGAGCTCACAGAGTCACACATGACCGAGCAAGAACTCACACCCACCATGTAGATAAAGAAGGTGCCCTAAGGGCAGGGCCAACTCGGGAAAGCGGAGCTAAGTGGAGGGATGAGAAAGAGAGCATACGCCTCGGCATCACCTGGGACCACCCACCCCTGCAACACACCCCTCGTGTTTGCTAATTCCATTCTGACCTGGGTTTCTCCTCTTGCATCAGAAAGTCCTGGCTAGAGCGTTCATACTAAACATTGTGTTGCTATCAGATCTTCCTACTGTTACTAAAAAGAGAAGTCATCCATAACCAGGAAAGGAGTTAACCTCTCTGGCCTGGAGCAGTTCAGGAAAACACAGTCACGTGTGGATGGAGTGTGTGCGTGCTTAGTCGCGTCTGACTCTTCAACCCCATGGACTGGAGCCGCCAGGCTCCTCTGTCCATGGGATTTCCCAGCAAGAACACTGGAGTGAGTTGCCATTTCCTTCTCCAGGGATCTTCCCAACTCGGGTGGAACCCGAGCCTTCTGCACTGGCAGGTGGATTCTTCCCGCTGCGAGGTCGTAACAAACGTGGGTCGGGATTGGGCCCGACTGGGTCTTTGTTCGATCACTTCAGCTGCGTGAGACTTTCTGAAAATCCAGTTCCCTAATCTACTAGAAAAGATGTCATCACCAGGGAAGCTCTTCCCTGCTAGAAACTTGAGATGAAATGGGCATGTATGATCAGACTGCACCCAAGCAGAGCCCGTGGGGCCTCCCTGGGGCGGGGGGCAGGCCTCCCCACGTCCTCTGCTTTAGCTCCTCTGGGAAGTACCAAGGTAACAGTGTCTGATGCACACTTTCTGAGTTTTGCAGGTGTGACACCTCCCCCGCCCCTGTGGAAGATGTTAACTACTTGAGGACCGTGAGCCTCAAGCCCCAGGCCTCCTGGAGCTGAAGGAGTGATGAAGTTTACCCCCGTGACACCGTCTGTTCCCTCCCATCAGCCAGTCTGAGAGCCGTGCACAAGCTGATCACGTCTCCTGTGACCCCCTTGCCCCACCCCCATCACCTGGCTTTTAAAGACGCTTTGCCAAAACTCTTCGCGGAGCTTGGAGCTTTTCAGGGCTTGAGACTCTCGTCTCCTTGAATGGCCCTCCAGTAAACCCTCCTCTGCTTCAGATTCCACTGTTTCACGTCTAATGCACACTCGCTGTTTCACCCTTTCTTCTATCAAAATCAGCTCTCAGAAAGGAATCTGGTAGGGCTTATTGATTTCATTCTGAATTGGTTTCTCCCATACGTGTCTTCACAAAGGGAGCCCTTTCTCTAATTATGAAATCTCAGCTAAGGGACTTTGAGGCATTCCTCGAAGGTCTCAGGGTATTTTCAGAGGCAGAAGAATCTCTACTCATAGAATTCAATGAGAATTCCACCTCCATAAGGTCAAGGCAGCTCCAGAATGTAGAAACACTGAATTCACACTTGGAAGCTGTCTGAAGGTATGCGATTGGAGGGGAAATACTTTTTACTGAAATACATAGGCGCCTTATGAAGTAGACAAGAGGACCCATCCCTCCCACCACCATGACCAACCACCCGTGCCCCCAACACACACATACACACACCCTGCTCTGAGACTTGTGACCAATGAGTCTTCAGTGGTTCCTCATTAACCATGTCTCCCTGACGGGCTGGGTGTGTCTGTCCATTCACTTTTACTTATACAATATACAACACTCACGATCTTGCCAACATAAATAAATATATTATTCTCATGCCCGAGCTTGTGACTTGATTTCAAAACCACTTGAGTCACAAAGAGAGGTCCTCAGGTGTTTCTTCCACATAAGTGACTCAGACATTTTGCTATTCAACAACAGGGCTAGTCCACAGGGCTACTGACGTTTTACAAAATCTCAAGTCTGGAGTCTAAAGCGTGAAATGAGTAGTTAATAAAATAGCTTTTCTCTAAAATGAAAACATGTGCATTATTAGACTGTCAAAATCCTTGTCTTCCTCTTAGAGGAGAAATGTCATTTGGAAAACAGACCTGGGCATCAGATACACGTGTGTGTGTGCTAAGTCGCTTCGGTTGTGTCTGACTCTTGGTTGGCAATGCTATGGTCTGCAGCCCACCAGACTCCTCTGTCCGTGGGATCCTGCAGGCAAGAACACTGGAGTGGGTTTCCACGCCCTCCTCCAGGGGATCTTCCCCACCCAAGGATCAGACCTACGCCCATTTCGTCTCCCGCACGGGCAGGCGGCTTCTTCACTGCCAGTACCTTAAGCATATACGTTCCCTCTCTTCCTTCGTTACATTTTAAATAGAATTGCTCTGGCATTTCCTGCAGATAAAGATGCTCCTTTAGAACTAAGATCTTCGCAGAAGGAGTCTCACGATTTTAGTCATTAACTTACTGAACCCACTACAACACAAGCAAAAGTGAAAGCGCCCACAGGTAAGAACACGATCTGGGCGATCCAGCCCACCCAGTGACGGAGGACACATTCCTGTCGCGCCAACAGTGTTATGCTCGACGGGGCAGGAGCGGGAAGTCCCGCCTAGGAACACCTGAACCGGGAGCGGGCACTGCCCGCCCCGAGCCCCTTCCAACGCCCCCAGGCCGCCGCTGCCCTTTGCCCTCAGTTCAGGGGAGCCAGCCAGGGCGGCAGTTGCGGCCGCTCAGGTTCCGGTGCAGACACCAGTGCTCGGCAAGCAGGAGAGAGGCGTCTCTGAGAAGCGTGAGTGAGGGATGCTGTGACGGTTAGCGAGCGAGGGCCGAGGGCTCGGGGCTTTCCCGGTGGCTCAGAGGTGAAGAACCCGCCTGCCAACGCAGGAGACGTGGGTCCTGTCCCTGGGTGGGGAAGACCCCCCGGAGAAGGGCATGGAAACTCACTCCAGTGATCTTGCCTGGGAAATCCCATGGCAGAGGAGCCTGGCGGGCTGCAGTCCATGGGGTCACACAGAGTCGGACACGACTGAGCGACTTCCCTTTCACTTTTCCCTTTCATGCATTGGAGAAGGACATGGCAACCCACTCCAGTGTTCTTGCCTGGAGGATCCCAGGGACGGGGGAGCCTGGTGGGCTTCCGTTTATGGGGTCGCACAGAGTCGGACACGACTGAAGCGACTTAGCAGCAGCAGCAGCAGAATCAAACTCACCTTAGGAAGTACTTATACTGTGAAAGGTACTCAGGAAAGGATCCTGATGAAATAAACAGGATGAATCCTTGCCTGGACTTGAAGCCCCATCAGGACCGGTGCCATAGTGGTTTTTAGCCAACATAGGCCTGAAACTTAGGACAGGGTCTGACCCCACAGATGACATCCAGGGTCACACGTGATCTGGGCAGTCACACAGGGTCCCCCGTTCAGAAGACCCCCACACTTGGTTCAATGCTCTGCTGTTGCCATATTAAGAATTTTAATAATGGTTTCTAACTTTTTGCTTTGTATTGGAGTTCCGATTACCCACGTTGTGATAGTTTCCGGTGGACAGCAAGAATGACTGCCGCACACATGGACACGTATCCATTCTCCCCCAAACCCCCTCCCCTCCAGGCTGCCACGCAACGCTGAGCAGAGTTTCCTGTGCTCCGCAGTGGGTCCCTGTTGGTTACCCCGCATGTGCATGTCCGTCGTAAACACCCTAACTGCCCCTTCCCCTCATTCTGCTCCTCCTGGCAACCATGAGTTCATTCTCTAAGTCTGTAAGTCTCTTTCTGTTTTGTAAGTTCATTTGTTACAGTCAACTAACAGGGCCTACGGTATAGCACATAACTCTGCTCAGTGTTGGAGAAGGCGATGGCACCCCACTCCACTATTCTCTCCTGGAGAACCCCGTGGGCAGAGGAGCCTGGTGGGCTGCAGTCCATGGGGTGGCAAAATGTCCGATACGGCTGAGCAACTTCACTTTCACTTTTCACTTTCATGCATTGGAGAAGGAAATGGCAACCCACTCCAGTGTTCTTGCCTGGAGAATCCCAGGGACGGGGGAGCCTGGTGGGCTGCTGTCTATGGGGTCGCACAGGGTCGGGCATGACTGAGGCGACTCAGCAGCAGAGCTGCCCAGTGCTGCGCGGCAGCCTGGATGGGAGGGGCGTCTGGGGGAACATGGATGCTTGTCCACGTGTGTGGCAGAGGCTCTTTGCTGCTCACCTGAAAGATCACAGCATTGATATCAGCTATAACTGTCATAAGCGTTAGCCACTCAGCCGTGTCCAACTCTTTTGACCAGGTCGCTTCCACCCATGGGATTCTCCAGGCAAGTATACTGCAGTGGGTTGCCATTTCCTTCTCCAGGTCTTTCTGACCCAGGGATCGAACCCGTGTTTCCTGCACTGCAGGCAGACTCTTTGCGGTCTGAGCCACTAGGGAAACCCATTAGTTAGTTAGACTCCAATACAAAATTAAAAGGTTTTTAAAAAAAATTATTAAGAATCTCAATAGGGCAACAGCAGACCATTGAACCAAGTATGGGGATCTTCTGAACAAGAGGCCCTGTGTGAATGCATGGATCACATGTGACCCATGAATGTCATCTTTGGGGTCAAACCCTGTGCTAATTTTCAGGCATGATTAGCAAAAAAAAAAAAAACAACAAACCACATATGGCGCCCGTCCTCATGGTGCTTCAAGTCCAAACAAGGATTCACGCTGTTTGGCGGCTTCCCAGGTGGTGCTAGAGGTAAATAACCCGCCTGCCAATACAGGACATGCAAGAGACGCGGGTTTGATCCCAGGGTTGAGAAGCTCCCCTGGAGAAGGAAATGGCAACCCGCTCCAGTGTTCTTGCCTGGGAAACCCCATGGACAGAGGAGCCCGGTGGGTACAGTCCATGGGGTTGTGAAGAGTTGGACACAATGGAAGTGACTTAGCGCTCACACTCAGGGTACAGCAAACTCCCGAAGACACGAGGAGGCAAGAACAATCCCGAAAGGGCGAGGGGGTTGACACCGCACGGCAACCCTTGACCAGACAAGGATGAGTGGAGAAATGCCATCTCTGGGGTGAGAACATTCTGAGACGCGTGGTAGTTTCTCCAAAGCGTTCCCAGGAGAAACCGTCTCCAGCTTGGGGTAACCAGATCAGGGACCGGCCCTCAGAGAGGCCTCCCATCCGTGCTTTTAAAATCTTCTGAACCCCACCCCTTCCTTCCCCAGGCCATTCCCCCAGGTCGACTCCCTGCAGCAAGCCCTTGCCCAGGAGCTGTTAAGGCACTGGGGTCACCAGAGTGCGTCACTGGCCACTCTTGATCAGAGGTCACGGAGGTGCCTCAACCAGTTTCATGAGCCGGACGCCTGGGGTAGTTCCTCTCCTTTGGTCCTCGCTTCAGTCTCAGGGTCTGGAAAGTGTTTTGCTCCAAGAAAGACTGAAGCGCTATCACCGACTCACGGCCGTGGTTGCCGTGCCTCCTGGTCTCATCCTTGCCAATCACCCCACGCAAACCACGTTTCTCCAGAGATTAGTCATGATGCCTTGTGAGGCTTTACAACCATGAGGCACCTGCCGAGCTATCACTTCTCTCTTGGCCGCTCTTTGCATTCATACCTGTAACCCTTGCAGCTCATTGTGACGCAGGGGTGGTGGGTGGCCGTGCTGGTTTGGGGATCGGGGGCTGGCTTTGTATGGTTTTGCTCTCCCTTCAGCCCTGTCTCTCCGTTGACGTCTGTGTCAGTGTAACACAAATGCAACCTACAGATTATGTGAGTGAGTTTGTTATACAATAAAAAGCCTTGAACGTCAGCACAAGTTCCCTGACCCTAACTGGGGTACGCTGTGCGATGTCAGAAGGATGTGTTTATTTTCAGGTAGAATCTCACCTCTGCAGCTATCATACCAGCAGCACCTCAAAACACACTAGAGAGTGTGGCAGGCTCTTGTCTGTCCATCCCTTCCTGATCGTCTTGACAGAACTTACAATGACAAAGGAGTTACTTTTCTCTAAAAATAACATCTCTTTAGGGTCTTTGTGGCGAAGAACAACCCCTGTATTAGATTCAGCAGGCAGAGAATTTGGAAAAGGGGGTCAGAACGCACACAGACCCTCTGTAAGGGCTGAGGAGTCCACAGTGGAGGCGAACCTCTAGGGATGACATTGAAGTGACCTTGCAGGACTGCTACTGCTAAGTCACTTCAGTCGTGTCCGACTCTGTGCGACCCCATAGACGGCAGCCCACTGGGCTCCCCCATCCCTGGGATTCTCCAGGCAAGAACACTGGAGTGGGTTGCCATTTCCTGCAGGACTGCTGGCTGCTAAAATCTCAGCGCCTCCGAGCCTGAGCCACCAAGGCCACGGCTTCCATGAGGGCTGCCTCCCTGCCGCTCCCAAGGGTCCCAGCTGGCCCTGCTCGGCTGCCTTCATCCCCGGGAGTGGGCCCCCAAGGCGCCGGACACCTCTTCTCCTTGTCCTCTTAGAGCAGAGTCTCCCACCAGTGAATCTGATTGGTGGTTTAGTCGCTAAGTCGTGTCTGACTCTTGCAATTCCATGGACTGTAGCCCACCGGGCTCCTCTGTTCATGGCATTTTCCAGGCAAGAGTACTGGAGTGGGTTGCCATTTCCTTCTCCAGGGGATGTTCCAGACCCAGGAATGGAACCCGGGTCTCCTGCATTGCCGGTGGATTCCTGCATTGCAGGCAGATTCTTTACTGACTTAGCTAGGAGAGCAGCCCAGTGAATCTGATTGGCTGGACCTAAATCCAGAGATCTGCATCCTAGCTTAAGGGATGCTTTGAAATTGAGAGTTGACACCCATGACCTGGAAATTTCCCCAAATATGGAGAAAAGTATTCAGGAGATATTAGGTGGTCACAGATACGCAAGGTGCCCCCTCTCCATCACAGAACAGAGCTTCTTACGAGCAGCATCTGCGTGAAGAGCCTGCCAGATTCAGTATGAAGCGCAGCGCAGGTTCTGGGTGAATTCTTGTGGAATGAATCACACCCGGGAATTGATGTTTTAATTTGAAGATATGCTGTGACTGCTCCTGATAACAAGTGCCGACTCCTTTCTCAGTACACTGCTGCAAGCACACAACCCTGAAACAGCTTCCCTCATGGCCTATTTTACAGAACCCTTCAACCAGTGTACGTTCCGGAGGGGTTTGGAGAAATGTTGACACTTTTTTTTCCAAGTAAAAACTAAGTTGAGAATTCAAACTGAAGAGAGAGGATTACATTTTGGCCAGGAAACAGAGAGGTTTCCTTGCTTTTGTGCAGTCTTGTGGAGTGTCTGTCTACAGAACTCGGACTGTTCAGGGGGTTTGAAAGTGAAAGTGGCTCAGTCGTGTCTGACTCTTTGTGACCCTGTGGACTGTGACCACAGTTTATGAAATCATCCAGGCCAGAATACCGGACTGGGTAGGTTTCCCCTTGTCCCGGGGATCTTTCCAACCAGGCATCGAACCGGGGACCCCTGCGTTGCAGGCAGATTCTTTACCAACGGAGCTTTCAGGGAAGCCCTCCTGAGGGTTTGCAAATAGAAAATAAAATGTCAGATTCTGAGGTCCCAGCGCCACCTGGTGGGAAAGAAAAGCTATTCAGTCAGTGAGTCGGCATGAGAGCAATCTGTGAGGCACGTAGCAAAGATCTACGAGCAAAAAAGGGGAAAAAAGGGAAAGGAAATCCGCTATGGACTCCTGTACACTGTTACTGAATGAATTCATGAACAGATATATTGTATTACGTGTTACTGCAGGAATTCTTAAATACACAGTCACTCATTCACGTGTGAGTGTGTGTGTGTGTGTGAGTGTGCTTAATTACTCACTCATGTCTGACTCTTTGTGACTCTGTGGACTGTAGCCCACCAGGGTCCTCTGTCCATGGGATTCTCCACGCAAGAACACTGGAGTGGTTACCATTTCCTCCTCCAGGGGATCTTCCCAACCCGGGGATCCTCCCGCATTGCAGGCGGATTCTTTACCACTGAGCCACCAAGGATGTGGACTCCTCTTTACCCCTCACTGTTCTTGTCCTCAAGGGAAATCCCCAAGTTTTCCTTTTAAGTTTTAGCACTGGGAGCCTGGCACGGATGTGGCAGCTTTTGGAGGGCACTCATGCACAGACAGCTATGAAATGAGCTGCTTATTGCTTTCTGACAGAATTTAAATTAAGCTGGGACGTGTCTGGACAATTTTGTAGCTTACATGTCAATTCAAATAGAATTTCCCCACCACCTCAACATACTCGACATTCTATCCTTGTGTCTTCCTCATGCACTTTTCATACTGGTAGTTACGTAGTCTTTTACGATTTTTATGTGTTCTTGTTATAGCTATTAAAGCCACATATTTAATAACACCTTCTAACATACTGGAGAATCCCAGGGATAGCGGAGCCTGGTGGGCTGCCATCTATGGGGTCGCACAGAGTCGAACATGACTGAAGTGATTTAGCAGCAGCAGCAGCAGCAGCAGCAACATACTGTATAATGCATTTATATATTTTGAACATGGTCTGTCTCCCATTACTAGCTGAGACCTGGGTTTGATCCCTGGGTCAGGAAGATCCCCTGGAGAAGGGAGTGGCAACCCACTCCAGTGTTCTTGCCTGGAGAATCCCGTGGACAGAGGAGCCTGGCGGGCTACAGTCCGTGGGGTCACAAAGAGTTGGACCCAACTGAGAGACTAACACTTTCACTTTTTCACTTCAAGCTGCGTAAGCACCAGGAATTTTGTTTATTTTTTCAGGGCTGTAGCCCCCCCTGCCTACCACCTGCCCATCTAGATCAGTTCTAGAGAATTCACTGGCGACTCCAGCCAGACTCAGCCTCTTCCTCACCAGGACCCCTCACGTGGTCTCAGGGCTGAGCTCCAGGCGCCCTGGTTGTGGAGATGTGTGTGCCAGCTGTAGGCTCCCTGAAGCAAGGCGCCTGGTCGGATTCATCTTTCTTGTTGCGATGGCATCTAGCACGGGACAGATCGCAAAGGGGCACACAGACCCCCTCCTTTACATCTGCTAGAACCGAAGCCTGGGGTGGCGAAGGTCGTCTACCTGGAGGGCCTGACAGGTAGCCACGTGCACGAGGCAGGCAGGGGCCTGCGGGTGCCCTGGACAAGGCCTGTGAGCTGAAGGGTCTGTGTCGGATCAGTACCAGCAGCGGCTAGCACACAGGAATGGGGGCTGAGGGTCACCAGGGCTCTGCTTTTACCAGCAAGAGCAAAATAAAAGCTCTACGATTATTATTATTTTAACTTTTTATTTTATATAGAATATAGCAGCTTAACATTATTGTGATCATTTTAGGTTGTACAGCAAAGTGATTCAGTTCACTCATCTCTTCTTTTTCAAATTCTTTTCCCCTTCAGGTTGTTACATAGTATTCAGAAGAGTTCTCTGCGCTGCAGCGAGATCGGGTGGCCTCCGCCCGCAGCGGCTGGGAGCGGGGTTTGGGTTCCCAGGCAGAGATGGAGGCTGGTGGCCGTGGTGAAGTCACCAGTCCCCAGACCGGTGGTCAGTGACGAGGGCTCTGGCCGATCGGCTTTGCAGAGAAGAATCTCTAGAGAGACGGAAAGCAGAGAAGCAAGTCGAGTATGTATTAGGAGGGAGGAGAGGACCGTCCGTGTGGACAGACGCGGGGGCGTCCCTGAGTCACGCCCTCGCGGGTCTGAGTCCCTTCCGCGGGGCGCTTCTTCCGGGGCTCCTTCGGCCTGTCATCTTGGTGGCCCGGTTCCCGGTCCGCGTTTGGTACATCTCGGGATCCTCCCACCTGAGCGCACGCACCTCTTGGTCAAGATGGATTTTACTGAACAGCGTCTGGGTGGAGAACGTCCCTTGACTGGCTCCCCTTAGCCCCCGAGGAGCTTCTCTGCGCATGCATGGTGGGCCAGATGTCCTGGCCTGCAGAAGGGGAGATGGGTGGTCTCGGCAGGCCCCCTCCCGTCCCTGTCCTGCTGCTCTTATCTCGGCATTTCAGACCACAGGGAGTGAGGCTCCAGCTGCTTTACCCCAGGGGCCCGTCTGCCTCCTGCCTCAGCAGGCCTTGCTGGCTATCCACTTGTGTCCCTGTCCACCCCAAACTCCTAACTAGTCTTCCTCTCATCCTTCCTCCACTGACCGTAAGTCAGGTCTCTAAGTCTGTGAATCTGTTTCTGTAAAAACTCGAATATTGTCGATGAAATCTCCTGTTTCAAATGTTGGTTCAATTTAAAAAAAAATACTGTATGGGTCAAAAAAGAACTGCAAACAAAGCATATCTTGCATCCGGTCCTGGGCGGCCAGTTTTCAGTCCAGTGTAAGCGGATGTGTTCTTTCATCCACTGGGGACAGTGTTTTCAAGAGCTTATTGGGATTTTCCTTCCTGATCTATGGTCTCTGATTGTCCCCGTTTGGACTGTTTCCTTCTTTTGTGGGTCCAACTAGATAGGGCCAGTCTGAAGCTGGAGGGAAAAAAAAAAAAACACAACAGAAGCAGAGGTAGGAGATACTCAATATCAAGGAGTATAATGGGGAGCCGAGGGGGAAAGGGGTGGTGAGAAACGGAAGGAGAGAGACCTCTGAACCAGAGGCGGCCCGTTCAGCACCGAGGTTGGGGCCTGCCCGCTGCCCGTCCATCCAGGTTAAATGACTCTCCCAAGCCTCGAGACCCTGTCCAACCCCCGTCTGCCCTGGCTCCCTGAACGGCCCCAGCTGATGGCTGATGACTGTTGGCTGCTGACCCAACAGGGCTCCCTTCCTCCTCTTCGTGGTGTTCAGAAGCCCGGGCTAGTTTTGTTTTCAGGAAGCCACATTTCCAGCCTGGGGAATTAGTCATCACTGTTTAAGGTAATCGTTAACCCTGCTGCTTTTGGCCAGTGACTGAAGTGGGTGTAGTGAAAATCGCTCAGGCCTGTCTGACTCTTTGCGACCCCATGGCCTGTAGCCTGGCAGGCTCCTCTGTCCACGGGACTCTCCAGGCAAGAAGACTGCAGTGGGTTGCCATTCCCTTCTCCGGGGGATCTTCCTGACCCAGGGATCGAACCCTGGTCTCCTGCATTGCAGGCAGATTCTTTACTGTCTGAGCCACCAGGGAAGCCCAAAGCGGCTGTAAGACAGACATAAAGAAAGGGGACTGGGAGAGTCTGGGAAATACATCTCTCCTTGAGAGCGAGAGAAGGCAAGACGGAGAGCGAGAAAGCGCAGGACGGCGAGTCAGAGGAGGCCGGAGCGCAGAGCTGCCTGCGGACCCCTTTCCTCTCTGCCTTTGCACCTCCCGGATGAAGACTTGATGCCTGAGGGTGCCACTGTTGCAGGAAGGGGGCCCTCTTCCAGAGCCCGAAAGTGGGCTCTTGTCCAACGCTTGAAAAAGAGGTGTCCGAGGAGACATACAAGTTGACAAAGCAAGAGACATTATGGGAAAGGGGTGCCCGGGTAGAGGGCGGGAGGGTGAGGGGACCCAGGCGGACCGCTCTGCCACGCGGCAAAGGTCAGGGACTGACGGAACATCCGGCTGGGACCCATGACTTCTGCTTCTGTCTGAATGTTTGGGGCCCCCTACCCCCCAAATTCATGTCTTGAAATCTTAGGGCTCCTTGTGACATGCCAAGAGGCGGGGTCTTTGGGGGCGCAGCCTCCGTGGAGGGGCTCAGCGCTCCTGTAAGAGACCCCGGCGCGTTCCCACCCCCCTCCTCCCTGGGGGACACGGCGGAGGTGCTGGCTGTGAACCCGGAGGGCGGCCCTCAGCGGAGCACGCTGATGTCCTGCTCGCGGACTTCCCGCCTTCAGAGCGCTGAGACAGCTTCCTATTGTTTATAAGCCGCCCGGTCTGGTGCGTTTTATTACAGAGGCCTGAACATGGAGAAGGCAATGGCACCCCACTCCGGTACTCTTGCCTGGAAAATCCCATGGGCGGAGGAGCCTGGTGGGCTGCAGTCCATGGGGTTGCTAAGAGTCGGACACGACTGAGCGACTTTCCTGCATTGGAGAAGGAAATGGCAACCTGCTCCAGTGTTCTTGCCTGGAGAATCCCAAGGACAGGAGAGCCTGGTGGGCTGCCGTCTATGGGGTCGCACAGAGTCGGACACGACTGAAGCGACTGAGCAGCAGCAGCAGAACACAAGAAGAGGGTGACTCTGAGTTGCTGATCTAGCCTAGGCATTCCATTCCTCCATGAGAGAGTGCCCCCCCTCCCCCGCAAGTAAATGCTTCCCATTCTCAATGCTGTTCACTCACTCAGTTGTGTCCGATTCTTTGAGACCCCATGGACTGCAGCACGCCAGGCCTCCCTGTCCATCACCATCTCCCCGCAACTCATGCCCACTGAGTCAGTGGTGCCATCCACCATCTCATCCTCTGTTGTCCGCTTCTTCCGCCTTCAGTCTTTCCCAGCATCACAGCCTTCTCCAATGAGTCAGCTCTTTGCATCAGGCGGCCAAAGCATTGGAGCTTCAGCATCAATCCCTCCAGTGAATATTCAGAGTTGATTTCCTTTCAGATTGACTGGTTTGGTCTCCCTGCAGTGCAAGGGACTCTCAAGAGTCTTCTCTAACATCCCAGTTCAAAAGCATCAATTCTTTGGCGCTCAGTCTTCTTTATGGCCCAACTCTCATATCCGTATATGACCACTGGAAAAA
Organism: Cephalophus harveyi; assembly: GCA_006410635.1. Classification (NCBI taxonomy): domain Eukaryota; kingdom Metazoa; phylum Chordata; class Mammalia; order Artiodactyla; family Bovidae; genus Cephalophus; species Cephalophus harveyi. The sequence goes on along the minus strand of SJYT01065720.1, from coordinate 8,001 downwards.
CCATAGCTTTGACTATATGGACCTTTGTTGGCAAAGTGATGTCTCTGCTTTTCAATACGCTGTTTAGGTTTGTCATAGCTTTTCTTCCAAGGCGCAGGTGTCTTAACTTCACGACTGCAGTCACTGCCCACGATGATTTTGGAGCCCAAGAAAATGAAGTCCGTTTCCATCTTCTCCTGTCTCTAACGGCCACCTCCAGAGAGCCCCTTCTGACCCTCGTTCCTGCCCTTCTCTGTCTCAGCCCCGCGCTTGTCCCGCCCTTCGTGCACCATCTGTGATGACTTTGCTTTCTTTTTTGAGGTGGACCATGTTTAAAGTCTTTATTGGATTTGTTACAATATTGCTTCTGTTTTATGTTTCGGTTTGAGGCAAGTGGGATTTTAGCTGCCCGACCAGGGATCAAGGCCCAGCCTCTGGCACTGGAAGGCAAAGTCGTAACCCCTGGACCACCAGGGGCGCCCGGATACTGCGCCTGTCTCTTTTCTCTCCCCCTCCGCTGTTTCTGGAGCACCTTTAAATGTTGCTAGTTAACGAACTTTTACATGAATGAGTGTCACTGATGGAGAGTCCAATACAGGACAGATCCTGTGAAGAGATTTAACACTGAAAAACAAATACTTCATTCGACAAATATGTACTGAGCGCGTGTGAGCTGTGCATGGCGTAGACCTGGGGGATCTGGAGCTGGGGCCGCGACCGGCAGGGCCATGTGGGGCTGAGTGCTGCGCTGGGGAGGTGCTGCGCTGTATCGGGCATCCTTGTCCCCTTCTCGCCCTGGAGGAGGGCGTGGCAGCCCACTCCAGTGTTCCTGCCTGGAGAATTCGGCAGACAGAGGAGCCTGGCGGCTACAGTCCATGGGGTTGCAAAGAGTCGGACACGACTGAAGCAACTTAGCCCAAATCCGCATTTCCCAAAGAGGAAACTGGGGCTATGAGAAATGACGCGTGTCCAGAGCAGTTCTCAAACTTGTCCCTGAGATTTTTTTCAGGGGATCTCCAGAGGGCCTCCTTTTTCTAACTTCATATCTGTGTGAGATCAGGTTTTCTTCATCTCTGTCAATTAAACAGCATATTGCCAGGAAGTGAGTGAGGAGGCAGGTGTGAGAAGCTAAACTTTCACTGCCAGCCGTTAAAGAGATTTGCAAGAATGTGTAACTATGCCATTCTTCTCAATATTCTTTTTTCTCTTGGAAAATATAGTTCTTTTAAAGTGTTGCTTATGATAAATATGGAAGGGATGTTTTATTATTTTAAATTAACAAGTACATTCAAAAATTCTGTTTTAATTTCTAACGTGGTAAGTATCGTTGAATATAGAACAGAAGTTCTCTGGGGTCGTCAACGACTTTTGAGAGTGTCAAGACGCCCCCCAACCCAAAAAAAAAAAGGACAATGAAGAGTCAAGGGGCGCACGTGTGCGCGTACACAGTAAGCGCAGAATGGATGAAGCCCGGCAGGGCAGGCCCCTCCCCGCGCGTCGCCCCGCGCGCGCCCGGGAGGCCGCTCTCCGGCGCCCCCTGCTGCCCGGCGCCCGCGCCGCAGCCGCGCGCCCGCGGTTTCTGTCGGCCCACAGGCGGTCGCCGAGGGCCTGGAGAGGCCGGGGCCCCGCCTCGGGCTGCGGCCGGCGTGCAGCCAGCCCTGGCGGCTTCCCGCGGGGCGGCCGGCGCCCGGGGAGCCGAGGCCCAGGGCCGGTCGGCGCGCAGGCCCGGAGCCCGCAGCCCTGGCGTCCGTCCGCGCCCCGCGCCCCGCGCCCCGCGCCCCGCAGGCCCGGCGCCCGCATGTGCCCCCCGCTCCTCCAGTCCAGCCGGGGACGGGCGGAGACACAGAGCCGTGAGCGGCTTCCCGGAGACTCAGCTCATAAGCAGAAGCCGTGTGCACACCCAGGTTTAATTTTGTCCTTCCCCAAAGCCCACCTTTTATCCACTAAGCAAGCAAAGCGCCCGCTCCGGGCTCATGGCGCGGTAGGTCTACCGATGCCTGATACCCGCGTAGAAAGAAACTGGCCCGGAGACGGGCCGCGCAGAGGGCGCATCTGCTGGACTGAGGCTGTGCTGTGCGCCGGCCTAAGCACAGCCCGCACGCTATTTTAATCTTCTGCTCCTTTCAGGGTCATGCCGCGTTTATTTTTATTTTGCAAGTGAAGAACCTGAACCACAGAGGCTAAGTTAGGGGTGAAATAAATAAACATGGAAGTTCAGCCTCCAGAGCCCGTGTGTTTAACTTCCGTGCTGTCTGATGCGAGTCCGCTGGCCGAAGGCACCGGCCCCGTTTCAGTCCACTTCTGAGACCGCGTGGTGATGTGCTTCGGTTGTTTTCCACTCCACACCGCCTCACGGCCTTTAGCCACGTGCTCTTGGTGTGGGGTGACCAGTCCGTTCAGGGTTGCCCGAGACGGAGGGGTTGCTGAAACTGGGACAGCTCCGGGCACACCAAGACGAGTCGCTCGTTCTACTGGCCTGTCACCCACAAATTCTTGTTGGGCTCGAGAGGAGGGTTTAGGGCCCTGGTGACTGAGAAACTGAACCAGATTCGTCTGGCCTGTTTGGTGTTTGTATGCAGCCGTCTGTCTCGGATGACCTTTAACTCCACGGAAGATAGTAGTTGCGGTTCCCCTCTTTTGACAGATGTAGAAACTGAAGTACAAAAAAAAAAAAAAAGCAAATGTCGAGGAAATGGTCAAAGGATGATCTGAACCCCGGGCTTGATCGCAGAAGTTCTGATGAACAGCCTTTTCCTTTCATTCATTCAGCAGACTTTCTGAGTGTGGTCAGTGGCCCGCGTTCTGTGTTAGGTGACGGAGATCAGGCTGATGAGCTGTAACGACGTTTCTTTTTTCAGTTGGCTGTGGGGGCTTGGCTGCCATAGCGGGCTTTTCTCTAGTTGCAGAGAACAGAGCTACTCTGTGGCAGCGCGTGGGTTTCTCATTGCCCTGGCTTTTTTCTTGTTGCGGAACATGAGCTCTAGAATGTCGGGGCTTCAGTAGCTGGGACACCTGGTCTCAGTGGTTTTGCCTCCTGGGCTCCAGGGCACAGGCTCTGTAGTTGTGGCAAAGGGCTTAGTTGCTTCGAGGCATGTGGGATCTTCCTGGACCAGGGATCGAGCCTGTGTCTCCTGCATTGGCAGGCGGATTCTTTACCAATGAGCCACGTGGGAAGGCCTAGTAATGAAGTTTTTATCTCCTTTTCCCTGTAGCTTTGTAGAACTGACACCCTTGGGGAGAGGCAGGTGTTAATCAGCAGTCACACAGAAAGCTGTTAAATTTGCAACTCTGAGCAGGACTATGAAAAAAATGAGGGCTTGTGAAATGAGGGCTGGAGTAGGTCTGTCTTGAGGTCAGAGAAGGCTTTCTTGAGAAGATGTGGTCTGTCGGATTCCATGAAGAGGCCACGAGGAGGTTGGGAGTGCCTCCTGCCCAGGCCTGGGTGCGTTCAGTGAAAAGATGGCCGGGAGGGAGGGAGTTGGGCGGGAGCAGGCTGAACTGTGATGGCAGAGGGCTCTTGGAGGGGAAGGTGGCGGCCCAGACACAAGGCTCCTTCTCTCAGGAAGGCTCTCCCAGGCGCAGCATCTCCCTGTAGGTGTTTCTGGCACTGCGGACAGTTTCTAATAGGCTGGCGACATGTGTGCCTTCCTCTCTGCTGACTCTCGGAGCAGACAGACGCGTGCCGCATGGGTGAGAGCCAGGTATCAGAGGACAGCCCTCGGAGTTTCAGAAGAGCTCTGCAGTCTGGAGTGCTTCACACTGAGTATTTGTAACATCCACTGGGTCGTGACTATTTATGGTGAGAAGTTGAGGTGACGATTCAGTCTAACATCTCCAAAGTTCTCCTTTCTCAGACCTGGTTCTTGGGCTGGGTGGGGACTGCAGTCTGATTTTTGTTTATACATCTCGAGGACAAATGTCTCCTCTTCAGTGAAGCCACCATTAACATTTCAAAGAAGCCCTCCAACACTTCCACCACAGGTATCACTATCTAGCAAAGAATCTTACTTTTCACCTAGTTCCTCTAGTAAGCTTGCCAGTACTCATGAGCGGGGACTCACATTACCCTGTTGCTAAGTCACGTTCGTCTCTTGAGACCCCGTAGTCTGTAGCCTGCCAGGCTCCTCCGTCCATGGGATTTCCCAGGCAAGAATACTGGTGTGGGTTGCCATTTCCTACTCCAGGGGATCTTCCTGACCCAGGGATGGAACCCAGGTCTCCTGCATTGGCAGGTGGATTCTTTACCACTGAGGCTCCAGGGAAGCCCTCCTTGCGTTTAGGAAATGCTAAATTAATGAATGACTGTTCATATGAAAGATGAAAAAGAAATACAAAATTTTGTATTGTAAAAACTGGGTAGATAACCTTTGATAAACAAAAATTAAAGCAGATTAAAATTAGCCAGAGTTTCCCTATAGGACTTTCAGAACCCTAGGGGCCCAGCTGTGGGTCCCAGACCCAGTGGGAGCATGACAGAGGATGGGTCCCCTCCTCCCGGGACCCGGGAGCGGCCGATGCTCCCGGCAGGGGTGCCGGCCTAGTGCGGGGATTTTAATTTCACCTGAAATCTTGAGCGCTCTCATTTCTCTTAGGCCTAGCCGGGTTTCCTTCTAGATCTGGGTCTATTCTTTGTAATGACTTTTGGCAAACAGTATTCAGAAAATCACTTAGCGTCATTTATGGAACGGTGACTCCGTCCCCATTCCCTCTGCTAGGTGCTCATTTTTAGCACTTCTGGAAGGTGGGACTAGCTTCCCCGTTTCATAGATGACAAACCTGAGGTGGCTCCAGAGAGCTGAAAAAGTCGCCCATGGTTTGCGTCTGCCTGAACTGGAAGCCACTGTTGCCGTTCCCACCGCTCTGCTGCCTCCAATACTAGGAAAGCCTCCTTCCCCCTTGAGTGATGTTGGCTTCGTGAACAGTAGTAACCACATCTGGCTTTTCTCCTGACCTTTCGGGGCACGGGTCCCTGTAAGAACGGATGAAAGCCCCGAAGCCCCTTCCAGAAGAATGCACGCGTCACACGCATGTCAGTCCCACGCGTGTCCCTCGCGGTGTCGGGGAGCAGCTGGGCCTCTCGCAGCCCGCACGCCCAGTGTAGAGTTGCTCCCTCCCGGCCGGAACGGGGCCTCCAGCCGCACAGGAGTGCTCTGGATCGGTGAGGTGAGAGCGGGAGCCGCAGGCGGGAGGGGCTGGCTCGGCTCTCCCCGCCGCGGGTTAGGCGGAGGGCGCTGGCCCCGCACGCGGCCGCAGCCCCAGCCCCGCGGGAGCACCGCCGTTACAGAAGGGGGCGCGGGGCCGTGGGCTGCGGCGGGAGCCGCCTGCCTTGCAAAGATAGAGGGCGCGGGCCAGAGCCCGCAGCTTTCTAGAAAGCCCTCGGCAGTGAGTCTGACCGAACCTGCTTCAGATGCAGCCTCAGAAACAGCGTGTTACGCCTCAGCTGTGCTCCAGGCGAACCTGTGCGGGGCTTCCCGGGGATTAGCCTGTGAAAGCCTGCCCGTGATAGGCGATCTGTAAATACACGTTCACCCTTTTAAAGACTCAGTGTCGACATTCAGCAGGGGGGGAGTCTAGAATTCTCTGTTCCCTGTTGGCTCAGAGTTGAAACTTGTTTTTTTTTTTAATTTAAATTTATTTATTTTTAATTGGAAGGTGGTTTCTTCGCAGTATTGTGGTGCTTTCTGCAGTGCATCGCCGTGAATCACCCGCAGGCACACACGCCCCCTCCCGCCCATCCACGCCCTAGGGTCTCACGGAGCCCCGGGGCGCGCTCCCTGCGGCGTGCAGCGCATTCCCCTGGCTGGCTAATTGTGTGCACGGTGGGGGGCTGAGGCTTCCTGTGCGGGGAGATGACTTGAACGCCAACATATCTGTGTATGGACTTCGCTTTAGCTTCTGTATTGTGTGGCTCAGTGTTTGCCAACTTCTGTATTTATAAGAGCTCTGCACCAGGTTGAACGTTCAAAGCTATATGTATATCCCATTGTAAAGGACTTTTTTCCAAGATATCTGCTGGGTCTCTGAGGAGGCTGATGCATGTTTTCTGGGCGATGGGAGCCTGGGTTAGGGGAGGGCTGAGTTCTAGGAGTCTGCGTGTCTGTTCTGACTGCTAAGCTCCCTACTGCTTGAGACAACAGGTTGCCTGTCAAATGAAAGAAATAAAAGTCACTGGTCATAAGAGACCAGGTGAAAGGATAGGGTGTGGGGTGGTAATTGTGAACCGTTACTGTTAATGGAAACAGAGCCCACAGTAGTCCTTGTTGAAGCCAAGTCGGTCTGTTTCCTCCTTTAAATTGTAACCATGTGCCCTTGTTCCTATCTTTTAAATGAGGGGAAACGCTAAGGAATAAAAATCTGTTATTTAACAGATTTAAAAAAAAAATGTGGTCCCTCGTTAATCACTTGACTATCCTTCAATATAAAAAAAATTAAAGCTTCTTTTTATTTAATAAAATTAAAAAAAAGACAAGTGAAACGGGGAAGGAAGCAAAAAAAAAAAACAACATGGTCCCCCTTTGAAACTCTGTAGCAAGGACTTCCTGCTCCTTCTAGATACGTGTGATTGCATGTTTAAAACACGCACTCACGCACACACACTTCTGCCTTTAATTTCTGAGCGCTCATGGGTCTCGCTGGCTCTGGAACCAGACTGCTGGGGTCGACCCCGAGCTCTGCCGCTTGTTCACTGTGCGGCTTTGGGCAGGTTCCTCGACCTCTCCGAGCCACCCTCTGTGCAGAATAGCGGTGCTGACGATCCTGTTACTAAGGCTGATTGGAGGATTGGCAGCCGTAATAAAGCCCTTAGGGGCCCTTGGTACACAGTGAGTGAGCGCTCAGGAAATGTTGCTGTTCAGTCACTCAGTCATGTTTGACTCTTTGCCACCCCATGGACTCACCAGGCTCCTCTGTCCATGGGATTTCCCAGGCAAGAATAATGGAGTGGGCTGCCATTTCCTTCTCCAGTAAACATTAGCTATTACTAATATGATTTCATACTTTGTCATGTAAGCTGTCTAATTTTATTTACCGATTTAACCACATGAATCACATCAGTTCAGTTCAGTCGCTCAGTCGCGACTCTTTGCAACCCCATGGACTGCACCGTGCCAGGCCTCCCTGTCCATCGCCAACTCCCAGAGTTTACTCAGACTCATGTCCATCGAGTCGGTGGTGCCATCTAGCCATCTCATCCTCTGTCGTCCCCTTCTCCTTCCACCTTCAACCTTTCCCAGCATCAGGGTCTTTTCCGATGAGTCAGTTCTTTGCATCAGGTGGCCAAAGTATTGGAGTTTCAGCTTCAGCAACAGTCCTTCCAATGAATATTCAGGGTTGATTTCCTTGAGGATTGACTGGTTGGATCTCCTTGCTATCCAAGGGACTCTCAAGAGTCTTCCCAACACCACAGTTCAAAAGCATCAATTCTTAGGCACTCAGCTTTCTTTATAGTTACTCTGCCTATAAGTTACAGGGTGACGATATACAGCCTTGACGTACTCCTTTTCCTATTTGGAACCAGTCTGTTGTTCCATGTCCGGTTCTAACTGGTGCTTCTTGACCTGCATACAGACTTCTCAGGAAGCAGGTAAGGTGGTCTGGTATTCCCATCTCTTGAAGAAATTTCCAGAGTTTGTTGTGATCGACACAGTCGATGTCTTTGGCATAGTCAATAAAGCAGAAATAGATGTTCTTCTGGAACTCTGTCACTTTTTTGATGATCCAGTGGATGTTGGCAATTTGATCTCTGGTTCCTCTGCCTTTTCTAAAACCAGCTTGAACATCAGGAAGTTCATGGTTCACGTATTGCTGAAGCCTGGCTTGGAGGATTTTGAGCATTACCTTACTGTCATGTGAGATGAGTGCAGTTGTGCGGTAGTTTGTGCATTCTTTGGCATTGCCTTTCTTTGGGATTGGCCTGGAGAAGGAAATGGCACCCCACTCCAGCACTCTTGCCTGGAAAATCCCATGGACAGAGAAGCCTGGTAGGCTGCGGTCCATGGGGTCGCTAAGAGTCGGACACGACTG
>SJYT01065713.1:39071-52229 GCA_006410635.1 Cephalophus harveyi | reverse complement strand
TGGCTTACTTCACTCTGTATAATAGGTTCCAGTTTCATCCACCTCATTAGAACTGATTCAAATGTATTCTTTTTAATGGCTGAGTAATACTCCATTGTGTCTGTCTCTTATACACATCTAACAAAAGGATCAGAGGCATAAAAATTAATATGCATATACTCCTAGATAAGCTGAGAAGTTAAAGTTTTTATTATGAGTTAAATAACAATCTATTACTTTTTAGAAGAGATTCTTACAAGCAAAGTTAATTGATTTAAGTATAAATTCATTAGAAAATGAGAAAAGAAATGAGATGCTATAAGAAAAATATACTTACAATTATATAATCCCATGTGGTAGCAATTTAACTGTTTAAATCCAAGTAATCTGTTGCTTTAATTTGAGTGTCAGTGTGGAATCTTTATTTATGGAGTATTTCATAGACTTTCCAACTTGTTTCTGCCTTTGATTTTTCTATGCAATAACATACTTAGAGCGTGTAGGTGGAATTTGGCAATATGATCCTGGCTGCATAGTGTGAGATGGACATATTGAAGGATAAATCCAGTAGAAAATTTATTCCTGAAATTGATGGGGTCCTAACAGAAAAGTGACATAGTCTCAGTTGCTGGTAGAAGGTGTTGCATCCAGAAGACAAGCAAAGAGTTCAAGAGGTCCCTCAGGAAAGGATTGGTGACAGTGACAGAAGCTCTGTGGCAGTCCCACATAGTTAATCCATGTTGAGTCTGAAAGACTGAGACTCGGATAGTACTGCAAAATTTTTTTTGAGTAACAGTGTCTCTGATACTAGCTTGTTGTTTAGAAAGACAGCTAGAAGTGCTGGAGATGGGAGAGGGAAGCAGTCAAACAAAACTTTGTCCTGTGTTTAAATGGTTGCACAGTAGAACCAACCAGAGACCAAGCTTTCCTGAAACGTGGGTCAGACTCAAAGAACTAAAAGATAACAGAAAAAGGGAAAGGAAAAGAAGCAAGTGTGATTAGTGCAGTAGTTACTTTCATGAAACAGGCAAATAAAGGCGATAAAGTTATGTACTTTGCTGGTTAATAAAGTGAAGCTCCTAGTTCCTAAGGAGAGCTCAAACTTTCTGAGTGAGAATCAAAAAATAGAAGCTCTGGAAAAGAGATGCAATGCATGGTGTATCAGCAGAAACTTGTGAGAAAAAATGCACTTGAAACTATTCCACATTTCACCATCTAAGGCCAGGCATTTTGTACCTCATTTTCCAAAATTTTCATAAAAATCACAGTGGCCTAACCTTAGATGCAAGGAAATCTAGCAATATAATATCTTACTTGGCACTCAGTAAACTTTGTGAAAGAAGGATGGTTTATAATTTTTGTTTTCACTTGTTTACCTTCCAGGGGTGAAGAATAGAGTGTCTAACTATTGTTTCTAAAAAAACAGACTGGTTTTTACCTGTTTTTTTTTTTTTTCCTCCTCAAATTAGCCACAGGGGATTGTTGCAGTGAAACAGAATTCCAGTGCCTCTGGAGAGAGATGGTGCTTATTAGTTCAACCTAAATCTAATTGAATAATTTTAATTAGGTGTCCTTGGGAAGTAATTTTTAAAAAACATTAAATGTCAGAGGACAACTGCAAAAAGCAACAGCTAAGAGTAGCAGTCTTTGAAATTTTGGATTTTGTATTGTCAGTGTTATTTTATTTTTGCTTGATATAAATATCTGCTGAGGTACTATATTTCAATTAATTTAAACTTGTGAAGAAGCAGAAAATAGCAAGAGGAAAGGGCAACCAGGAGACTCAATGCACTGTTCAAATGTTTTAATGTTATAAAGTTATTCAAGATTTCTTTACATGGGTAATTAATGTATCGGTCTCATGTGTTAATTTTCTCAATTTTTCTTAGATCAGTGTGAGTTCATGGATATTTATTTTATACCTTGAAATATAACCATTGCTAACTTATCTTGTGGCTAGATTTTTTTCTCAGCTTCAGCCGTTGGGAGCCCTTTCAATGAGCTGCTGCTTTTTTTGACCTACTGCTATCATGGTCCTTAAAAAAAAAAAAAAAAAAAAAGGCCCTTCTTTATTTTCTGGAATTATAAGATGCTTCAGGGTCATCATGTATATTCCTTACCACAGCCCTCAGTTATTTCTTCAATGATGCCTGGATTCTTTAGGATTAACGTGTTAGTCACTCAGTCCTGTCTGACTTGCTGTGACCCCATGGCTGTAGCCCACGAGCTTCCTCCATGCAAGAATACTGGAGTGAGTTGCCATAGAAACCAGGATCTTGGCCCTGGGTGTATTCATTGCTATCATGTGCCTTTTTTTTTTTTTGGCAAAGTAATGTCTCTGTTTTTTATTTTTTTTATATCCATTCTTTTTTTTTTTAACTTTATTTTTTACAATACTGTATTAGTTTTGCCATACATTGACATGAATCTGCCACATGTGTATATGAGTTCCCAATCCTGAACCCCCCTCCCACCTCCCTCCCCATATCATCTCTCTGGATCGTCCCCGTGCACCAGCCCCAAGCATCCTGTATCCTGCATCAAACATAGACTGGTGATTCGTTTCTTACACGATAGTATACATGTTTCAATGCCATAGGTCCTCAAACAGGACAGAACCAGGAAAAACGTATGAGACTGGGAACCTGTGTATCAATATGTATGTATGTATAATCTTTATGCTACCTTCTGGATTTATACTAAACTAAAAATGAATCTATATTGTTATCTTCATTACCAGATACATTATAATAACTTCAGGTCTTCTCTGTAAGCTCCCAAGGCAAAAGTAAGATTCTTGGCACCCACTATCCATTTACTTAAATCTTCAATACCTGTCTACTTATATAACATTATCAAAATTATTGATCTATGGAATGATGGGAAAACCCCTTATTAACTAGATTGTAGAACTAATGTACCTTTTCTTTGTTTTTAGTCTTACTAATTTCAATCATTTTGAAGCTACTTAGGTCAGCAACTTTCAACCATATTCCCTTCAGTAAGATTATTGCAGACATTTAAGATACAGCAGCCATGAAATGAAAAACGCTTATTTGTTGGAAGAAAAGTTATGACCAACCTGGGTAGCATATTGAAAAGCAGAGACATTACTTTGCCAACAACGGTCCGTCTAGTCAAGGCTATGGTTTTTCCAGTGGTCATGTATGGATGTGAGAGTTGGACTGTGAAGAAAGCTGAGTGCTGAAGAATTGATGCTTTTGAACTGTGGTGTTAGAGAAGACTCTTGAGAGTCCCTTGGACTGCAAGGAGATCCAACCAGTCCATTCTAAAGGAGATCACTCATGGGTGTTCTTTGGAAGGAATGATGCTAAAGCTGAAACTCCAGTACTTTGGCCACCTTATGCAAAGAGTTGACTCATTGGAAAAGACTCTAATGCTGGGAGGGATTGGGGGCAGGAGGAAAAGGGAACGACAGAGGATGAGATGGCTGGATGGCATCACCAACTCAATGGACATGAGTCTGAGTGAACTCCAGGAGTTGGTGATGGACAGGGATGCCTGGCATGCTGCGATCCATGGGGTCGCAAAGAGTCGGACACGACTGAGTGACTGAACTGAACTGAACTGAAGATACAGTTGTTTTGGGAGTCATATTCTGCATTCCAGTCTGTGATCCCCCAACCTCTTAAATGATTTTTTTAAACATTTGTGTAAATTATGATTTACTACCCACCTCTTCTGAAAAAACCTTTTTGGTTACATTGTGTCTTCATTTCTGCAGGAGAACTTTCTCTAGTTGTGATGAGAGAGAATTATTCTCTTAGTTGTGTGCACAGGCTCCTCATTGCAGTGGCCCCTTGTGAAACACAGGCTCTAGGGCGTGGGCTCAGTAGTTGTGATGCATGGGCTTAGTTGCTTCGTGACATGCAGATCCATTTAGACCAGCATCAAACAGGTGTTCTCTACACTGGCAGTTGGATTGTTAACCACTGGACCACCAGAGAAGCCCAAGATTTACTCTTTGGAATATAATTTTCTATGAATTTTGACAAATGCATAGGACTACAAATTCATCATTACAATATTAAACAAAATAGTTTCTTTGCCTTAAAGTCCTCATTCATGTCACCTATGTAATCTTCTATTTCTCAACAATCCCTGACAGCCATTGATCTTTATCATCATGTATTGTTTTGGTTTTTCTAGAATATCATATAACTGAAATCATACATTGTGTTGCCTTTTCAAACTGGTTTCATTCAATTAGAAATGATTTATGGTTCATCCATGGCTTTTCACCGTTTGATAGCCATTACTTTCTTTGATTGAATATATAGATGAACCACTTCTTTTTTTTTCATTCATTTCCCTATGTAGGAGCATCTTGAATACTTCTAGTTTTTGGTGATTATAAATAAAGCTTCTAGGAACTATTTGAATTCACTTTTTGTGTAGACTTGAGTTTTTAAATCAATTGAGTAAGTATCTAGAACTGCAATTGCAGGATTATGTGGAAGATCATACTTAGATTCATTTATTCTTTTTGACACTTAGCTTTTGGAATATCAGTTTCCCCCTGGGGACGGAAGCTGGGCCATGGCAGTGAAAGCCCAGAATCTTAACCACTTGGCCATCAGGTAACTTAAAAACTCCCCATATCTTTAAAAATTTTTTTTAGTTTTTTTTTCTTCTTTTAAAAAAAATATAAATTTATTTATTTTAACTGGAGGCTAATTACTTTACAATATTGTATTGGTTGTAAGCCAAAAAGAAAAACACCAATACAGTATACTAACACATACATATGGAATTTAGAAAGATGTAGCGATAACCCTGTATGTGAGAGAGCAAAAGAGTCGCAGATGTATAGAACAGTCTTTTGTACTCTGTGGGCAACGGAGGGGGTGGGATGATTAGGGGGAATGGCATTGCAACATGTATGATATTATATATGAAGCAAATCGCCAGTCCAGGTTCGATGCATGATAAAATTTTTTTTTTAGTTTTAATTGGAAATAATTGTTTTACAATATTGTGTTTGTTTCTACCATAAGTGAGTCAGGCATAGGTATAGTTTTTTAAGAAACTGAGAAATGTCTCCTAAAGTGACTATATCATTTTGTGTTACCATTTGCAGTGAATGAAAATATCAGACTTCCTGTTACCTGCATTATCTCTAGCAATTGGTGTTGTTAATGTTTTACAGTTGAATCATAATATGTGCATAACAATAGCTCATTATTGATTTAATTTGCAATTATCTAAAGACAGTGATGCCTAACATCTTTTCATTCTAATCCCTTAGATTCAGGGAACTAGATCTGATAGACAGAGTGCCTGAAGAACTTGGACATAGGTTCCTAACATAGTATAGAAGTCAGTGACCAAAACCATCTCAAAGGAAAAAAATGCAGAAGGAGAATGGTTGTATGAGGAGGCTTTCCAAATAGCTGAGAAATGAAGAAAAATAAAAAGCAAGGGAGAAAAGAAAAGAAAAGATATACCCAACTGAATGCAAAGTTCCAGAGAAAAGCAAAGAAAGAAGACCTTCTTAAATGAACAATGCAGAGAAATAGAGGAAAATAAAAGAATGGAGATGACTAGAGATCTCTTCAAGAAAATTGGAGAGATCAAGGGAATATTTCAGGCAAAGATGGACATGATAAAGGACAGAAATGGTAAGGACCTAACCAAAGCAAGAGAGATTAAGAAGAGATGGCAAGAATACACAGAAGAAATATACAAAAAATGCCGTAATGTTGTCTTAAAATAACCATGAAGGTGTGGTCACTCACCTAGAGCCAGACATCCTGGAGTGTGAAGTCAAGTGTGCCTTAGGAATTATTACTATGAAGTAAACTAGTGGAAGTGATGGAATTCCATTGAGCTATTACAAATCTTAAATGATGGTGCTGTTAAAGGGTTACACTCAATATGTCAGAAAATTTGGAAAACTCAGAAGTGGCCATAGGACTGGAAAAGGACAGTTTTCATTCCAGTTCCAAAGAAGAGCAATGCCAAAGAATGTCAAGTTGCCATATAATTCCACTCATTACACATGCTAGCAAAGTTTTGCTCAAAATCCTTCAAGCTAGACTTCAGCAGTATGAGAAATGAGAACTTTCAGATGTGCAAGCTGAATTTAGAAAAGACAGAGAAAGCAGATCAAATTGCCAATATCTGTTCGATGTTAGAAACATCAAGGGAATTCCAGAAATATATGTACTTCTGCTTTATTGACTATGCTAAAGCCTTTGACTCTGTGGATTACAATATACTCGGGAAAATTCTTAAAGACATGGGAATACCAGACTACCTAACTTATCCCCTGAGAAACTTATATGTGGTCAAGAAGCAACTGTTAGAATTGGACATGGAATAAGTGACTGGTTCAAAATTGAAAAATAGTATAACAAGGTTGTATTGTCGTCCTGTTTTTTAAAACTTCCATGAAGAGTACATCATGTGAAATGTTGGGTGGGATGAATCATAACCTGAAATCAAGATTTCTTGGAGAAATATCAACAAACTCAAATATGCAGATGATATCACTCTAGTGGCAGGAAGTGAACTAAGAGCCTCCTGTTGAGGGTGAAACAGGAGAGTGAAAAAGCTAGCTTAAAACTTCATACAGTCACTATGGAAGAGGGTATGGAGATTCCTTAAAAAGCTAGGAATAAAACCACCATATGATCAAGCAATCCCACTCCTGCATATAACCTGAGAAAACCAAAATTGAAAGAGACACATGTATTCAATCGGTCATTGCAACACTATTTACAAAATCAAATCCCTTATGATTATACAGTGGAAGTGAGAAATAGATTTAAGGGCCTAGGTCTGATAGATAGACTGTCTGATGAACTATGGAATGAGGTTCGTGACATTGTACAGGAGACAGGGATCAAGACCATCCCCATGGAAAAGAAATGCAAAAAAGCAAAATGACTGTCTGGGGAGGCCTTACAAATAGCTGTGAAAAGAAGAGAAGTGAAAAGCAAAGGAGAAAAGGAAAGATATAAGCAACTGAATGCAGAGTTCCAAAGAATAGCAAGAAGAGATAAAAAAGCCTTCTTCAGCGATCAATGCAAAGAAATAGAGGAAAAGAACAGAATGGGAAAGATTAGAGATCTCTTCAAGAAAATTAGAGATACCAAGGGAACATTTCATGCAAAGATGGGCTCGATAAAGGACAGTAATGGTCTGGACCTAACAGAAGCAGAAGATATTAAGAAGAGGTGGCAAGAATACACAGAAAGAACTGTACAAAAAAGATCTTCACGACCCAGATAATCATGATGATGTGATCATTAACCTAGAGCCAGACATCTTGGAATGTGAAGTCAAGTGGGCCTTAGAAAGCATCACTATGAACAAAGCTAGTGGAGGTGATGGAATTCCAGTTGATGAGGATGAGATGGCTGGATGGCATCACGGACTCGATGGACGTGAGTGTGAGTGACCTCCGGGAGATGGTGATGAACAGGGAGGCCTGGTGTGCTGCGATTCATGGGGTCGCAAAGAGTCGGACACGACTGAGTGACTGAACTGAACTGAACTGAGAATATGGAAGCAATGTAGATGCCTATTGACAGATGAATGGATAAAGATGTAGTGGTATATACACACTATGGAATATTACTCAGCAATACAAGGGCACACATTTGAGTCAGTTCTAATGAGGTGGATGAACCTAGAACCTATTATACAGAGTAAAGTGAGTCAGAAAGAGAAAGATAAATATTGTATTCTAATACATATATATATGGAATCTAGAAAAATAGTACTGCAGAATTTACTTGCAGGGCAACAGTGGAGAAACAGACATAGAGTTATGGACATGGGGAAAGGGGAGGAGAGGGTGAGATATATGGAAAGAGTAACATGGAAAATTACATTACCATATGTAAAATAGATAGCCAACTGAATTTTCTGTATGGCTCGGGATACTCAAACAGGGGCTCTGTATCAACCTAGAGGGGTGAGATGGGAAGGGAGTTGGGAGGGAGGTTCAAAAGGGAGGAGATATATGTATACCTATGGATGCTTCATGTTGAGGTTTGACAGAGAACAGCAAAATTCAGTAAAGCAATTATCCTTCAATAAAAACTAAATTAATTAAAAGAAAAAATAAAACACTCAACATTGAAGAAAATAAGATCATGGCATTTGGTCCCAAATCTTCATGGTAAATATAGAAGGGATTAAAAAAAGGAATCATTGTCAGATATTGTTTTCTTGGGCTGCAAAATCACTGCAGATGGTTACTGCTGCCATGAATTTGAAAGACACTTACTCCTTGGAAGAAAAGCTATGACACAACTAAATAGCATATTAAAAATCAAAGACATAACTTTGCAGGCAAAGGTCTCTATTGCCAAAGCTATGATTTTTCCTTTAGTCATGTATGGATTTGAGGGTTGGACCAGAAATAAAGCTGTTGTTGTTCAGTCGCTCACTTGTTTGTGACTCTTTGGGACCCCCATGGACTGCAGCACACCAGACTTCCCTGTCCTTCATCATCTCCCAGAGTTTGCTCAACTTGATGTCTGTCAAGTCAGTAATGCCATTCAAGAATCTCATTCTCTTGACCCCTTCTCCTCCTGCCCTCAACCTTTCCCAGCATAAGACTCTTTTCCAGTGAGTCAGCTCTTCACATCGGTGGTCAGAGTATTGAAGCTTCAGCTTCAGCATCAGCTTCAGCATCAGTCCTTCCAATGAATATTCAGGGTTGATGTCTTTAGGATTGACTGGCTTGATCTTCTTGCTGCCCAAGGGACTCTCAAGAGTCTTCTCCAATGCCACAGCTCAAAGGCACCAATTCTTTGGTGCTCAGCCATTTTTTTTTTTTTTTATTGTCCACTTCTCACATCCGTACATGACTACCAGAAAAACCATAGCTTTGACTATATTGACATTTGTTGGCAAAGTAATGTCTGCTTTTTAATATGCTATCTAGGTTTGTCATAGCTTTCTTTCCAAACAGCAAGTGCCTTGTAATTTCATGGCTGCAGTCAGCATCTGCAGTGGTTTTGGAGCCCAAGAAAATAAAGTCTGTCACTGTTTCCATTGTTTCCCTATTTGCCATGAAGGGATGGGACCAGATGCCATGAACCTAATTTTCTGAATGTTGAGTTTTAAGCCAGCTTTCTTCACTTTCCTCTTTCATGTTCATCAAGAGGCTCTTTAGTTCCTTTTCTCTCTGTCCCGTTAAAGTGGTTTCATCTGCATATCTGAGGATGGTGATATTTCTCCTGGCAATCTTGATTCCAGCTTGTGAGTCATCGAGCCCAGTATTTTGCATGATGTACTCTGTATAGAAGTTAAATGAGCAGGCTGACAATATACAGTCTTGATGTACTCCTTTCCCAATTTGGAACCAGTCTGTTGTTCCATGTATGGTTCTAACTACTGCCTCTTGTCTNGATTCCAGCTTGTGAGTCATCGAGCCCAGTATTTTGCATGATGTACTCTGTATAGAAGTTAAATGAGCAGGCTGACAATATACAGTCTTGATGTACTCCTTTCCCAATTTGGAACCAGTCTGTTGTTCCATGTATGGTTCTAACTACTGCTTCTTGTCTTGCATACAGTCTTCTCAGGAGACAGGTAAGGTTGTCTGGTATTCCTTTCTCTTTAAGACTTTTACACAGTTTCTTGTGATCCACACAGTCAAAGGCTTTATTGTCATCAATGAAGCAGAAGTAGATAATTTTCTGGACTTCTCTTGCCTTTTCTATGATCCAGTGGATGCTGGTAATTTGATTTCTGGTTCCTTTGCCTTTTCAAAATCCAGTTGTACATCTGGAAGTTCTTATTTCTCATATTGCTGAAGTCAAGCTTGAAGGATTTTTAGCATAATCTTGCTAGCATGTGAAATGAGTGCAGTTGTATGGTAGTTTGAATATTCTTTGACATTGCCTTTCTTTAGGATTGGCATGAAAATTGGCCATTTCCTGTCCTGTGGCCACTGCTGAGTTCCAAATTTGCTGGCATATTTAGTGCAGCTCTTTAGCAGCAGCATCTTTTAGGATTTGAAATAGTTCAGCTAGAATTCCATCACCTCCATTAGCTTTGTGTATGATAATGCTTCCTAAAGCCCACTTGACTTTGCACTCCAGGATGTCTACCTCTAGGTGTCTAGCCACACCATCATGGCTATCCAGGTAATTAAGAACTTTTTTTGTATGTTTCTTCTGTGTATTCTTGCTTGATATCTTTTCCTTGTTTTATATTTTTCTATTTATGTCCTTTATTGTGCCCAGTTTTGCATGAAGCATTTCTTGGTATCTCTAATTTTCTTGAAGCAACTTCTAGTATTCCCATCCTATTATTTCCCTCTATTTCATTGCATTGTTCACTTATGAATGTTTGCTTATTTCTCCTTATTATTCTCTGGAACTCTGCATTCAGTTGGGTATATCTTTCTTTTTCTCCTCTGCCTTTCACTTCTCTCTTTTTTTCCCTTTATCCCTATATTTTATTTATTTATTTTTAAAATATAAATTTATTTACATTAATGGGGGTTAATTACTTTACAATATTGTATTGGTTTTGCCATACATCAGCATGAATACATCATAGGTATAAACGTGTTCCCCATCCTGAACCCCCTCTCTCCTCCCTCTCTGTACCATCCCTTAGGGTCATCTCTGTGCACCAGCCCCAAGCATCCAGTATCATATATTGAACCTGGACTGGTGACTCATTTCATATATGATATTATCCATGTTTCAATGCCATTCTTCCAAATCATCCCACTCTCGCCCTCTCCCACAGAATCCAAAAGACTGTTCTATACATCTGTGTCTCTTTTGCTGTCTCGCATACAGGGTTATTGTTACCATCTTTCTAAATTCCGTATATATGCATTAGTATACTATATTGGTGTTTTTCTTTCTGGCTTACTTCACTCTGTATAATAGGTTCCAGTTTCATCCACCTCATTAGAACTGATTCAAATGTATTCTTTTTAATGGCTGAGTAATACTCCATTGTGTATATGTACCACAGCTTTCTTATCCATTCATCTGCTGATGGGCATCTGGGTTGCTTCCATGTCCTGGGTATTGTAAACAATGTTGTGATGAACATTGGGGTACAAGTATCTCAGTTCTGGTTTCCTCAGTGTGTATGCCCAGCAGTGGGATTGCTGGGTCATAAGGCAATTCTATTTCCAGTTTTTCCACACTGTTCTCCATAGTGGCTGTACTAGTTTGCATTCCCACCAACAGTGTAAGAGGGTTCCCTTTTCTCCACACCCTCTCCAGCATTTATTGCTTGTAGACTTTTGGATTGTAGCCATTCTGATTGGTGTGAAATGGTACCTCATTATGGTTTTGATTTGCATTTCTCTGATAATGAGTGATGTTGAGCATCTATTCATGTGTTTGTTAGCCATCCGTATGTCTTCTTTGGAGAAATGTCTATTTAGTTCTTTGGCCCATTTTTTGATTGCATCATTTATTTTTCTGGAATTGATCTGCAGGAGTTGCTTGTGTATTTTTGAGATTAGTTGTTTGTCACTTGCTTCATTTGCTATTCTGAAGCCTGTCTTTTCACCTTGCTTATAGGTTCCTTTGTTGTGGAGAAGCTTTTAAGTTTAATTAGGCCCTATTTATTTATTTTTGCTTTTTTTCCAATATTCTGGGATGTGGGTCATAGAGGATCCTGCTGTGATTTATGTCGGAGAGTGTTTTGCCTATGTTCTCCTCTAGGAGTTTTATAGTTTCTGGTCTTATGTTTAGATCTTTAATCCATTTTGAGTTTATTTTTGTGTATGGTGTTAGAAAGTGTTCTAGTTTCATTCTTTCTTGACCAGTTTTCCAAGCACCACTTGTTAAAGAGAATATCTTTAGTCCATTATGTATTCTTTCCTCCTTTGTCAAAGATAAGGTGTCCATAGGTGCATGGATTTACCTCTGGGCTTTCTATTTTGTTCTGTTAATCTATATTTCTGTCTTTGTGCCTGTACCATACTGTCCTGATGACAGTGGCTTTGTAGTAGAGCCTGAAGTCAGGCAGGTTGATTCCTCCAGTTCCATTCTTCTTTTTCAAGATTGTTTTGGCTAATGGAGGTTTTTTGTATTCCCATACAGATTGTGAAATTATTTGTTCCAGCAATGTGAAAAATACCGTTGGTAGCTTGATAGGGATTGCATTGAATCTATACATTGCTTTGGGTAGTACCCTCATTTTCACTATATTGATTCTTCTGATCCATGAACATGATATATTTCTCCATCTATTAGTGTCCTCTTTGATTTCTTTCACCAGAGTTTTATAGTTTTCTGACTGGAATGCAAAAGTAGGGAGCAAAGAAACACCTGGAGTAACAGGCAAATTTGGCCTTGGAATGTGGAATGAAGAAGAGCAAAGACTAATAGTGTTTTGCCAAGAAAATGCACTGGTCATAGCAAACACCCTCTTCCAACAACACAAGAGAAGACTCTACACATGGACATCACCAGATGGTCAACACCGAAATCAGATTGATTATATTCTCTGCAGCAAAAGATAGAGAAGCTCTATACAGTCAACAAAAACAAGACCAAGAGCTGACTGTAGCTCAGATCATGAACTCCTTATTACCAAATTCAGACTGAAATTGAAGAAAGCAGGGAAAACCACTAGACCATTCAGATATGACCTAAATCAAATCCCTTATGATTATACAGTGGAAGTGAGGAATAGATTTAAGGGCCTAGATCTGATAGCTAGAGTGCCTGATGAACTATGGAATGAGGTTTGTAACAATGTACAGGAGACAGGGATCAAGCATCCCCATGGAAAAGAAATGCAAAAAAGCAAAATGACTGTCTGGGGAAGCCTTACAAATAGCTGTGAAAAGAAGAGAAGTGAAAAACCAAGGAGAAAAGGAAAGATATAAGCAACTGAATGCAGAGTTCCAAAGAATAGCAAGAAGAGATAAGAAAGCCTTCTTCAGTGATCAATGCAAAGAAATAGAGGAAAAGAACAGAATGGGAAAGACTAGAGATCTCTTCAAGAAAATTAGAGATACCAAGGGAACATTTCATGCAAGGATGGGCTCGATAAAGGACAGAAATGGTATGGACCTAACAGAAGCAGAAGATATTAAGAAGAGGTGGCAAGAATACACAGAAGAACTGTACAAAAAAGATCTTCACGACCCAGATAATCATGATGATGTGATCACTAATCTAGAGCCAGACATCTTGGAATGTGAAGTCAAGT
>SJYT01065713.1:0-28504 GCA_006410635.1 Cephalophus harveyi | reverse complement strand
AGCATTTTAATTATCTCTTTCAGAAGTCAACACAATTTGTGTCTAAAGGGCATTATTTTAATAATTTAGAATTTGCAGACATTAATGTTCCTGATGAAATTAATCAACTCTACCCCTCTGTAATATAAATGCAGCTATAAACAATGTGTGAATGAAAGGGCTCAGGTGTGTCCAATTAAACTTTTAACCCAAAGAGGAGGTGGGCCAACTGTGGTCCACCTTTCCATAAACATTGGCTAGTATATTATTCTTATTTGATATAAGGTAATTTGAGTAAAAAAAAAAGATGTAAGATTTTTAAATTTAATAACAACTTTATTTATTTATTGTTAAGAAGGTGAATGAGCAAAGTCTTATAAAATACTTTCAGAGGAAAAGATGAGGCAAACATTTCTAACTCATTTTTGGACATTTATATTGTTCTTGATATTAAAAGATTAAGTGAGAAATAAAGTCACCAGCCATTTGACTCATAAATAAGGAGATAATGTATTAAAAGAAATGATCAGAACTAGTATTTCATGTTACATCTGGTCTTATCCCAAAGATAATTTATCTTTAGAAAATTTATTTGTGGAATTTGCCTCCTTAAAGACTAAAAATGAAAAACAAAGGTTGAAAAATAAAATCACATATCCTTTGATAAAATTCAGTGACCATCCATTATTTTTTAAAGTTTTTTAGTAAAATAAAACAGAACATTACTTCAGTAGCATAAGTAACCTGACTAGACCATCACAACTGGATATGCTACATGCTCCTTGTTTGGCTCCAACCTGAACAAGTCAACAAAAAATGATGTTTTGAGACAATTGGGTACCTAGGAGTATGTTCCCAATGGCTCAGTGGTAAAGAATCCTCATGCCAATGCAGAAGACTCAGGAGGTATGGGTTCAGTCCCTGGGTCAAGAAGATCCCCTGGAGGAGGAGAAACTAGCAACCTACCCCAGTGTTTTTGTCTAGGAAATCCCATGAGCTGAGGAGCCTGGTGGGCTACAGTCCATGGGGTCACAAAGAGTCAGACACAGCTGAGCGACTGAACATGAACATGCACAAGTGTGAGAAAGGTGAAAAATGACACCAAAGACTTTTTGCTAGCTTGGAAACTGCATCAGAGTTAAGAAAAAAAAAAAAAAAAATATATATATATATATATATATGTGTATATATATATATATGTGTATATATATATATATGTGTATATATATATATATATGTGTATATATATATATAGTTTAGGAATTCACACTGAAAATATACAGGTAAGAAAAGATTAGTGTTTAAGTTCTGGTTAAAAATACATCAAAATATTTGACAGCTTTTCAAAAAACATGTAAAGCAATATAAAATAGCCTTCATATTTATCGAATCTGCTTGATCTGTACATGAAACTATTTTTTCAGTTCTCTATCCTAGTATCTACTTGAAAATATTCATAATTTAAAGTTTAGAGCAAACATCATTTTTACTGTTTTAAATAGTAGCTGCAGTCTTGGTAAAATCAATTATAAGATGAGAAGGATGGCTATAACCACTTTTATTCAATACTCTGCTGGATATTCTATCCAGGGAACTAGTTCAAGAAAAATTGAAAAATATCAGAAAGCAGAAAACAAAACAAACAAAAAAATCATTCTTTGCAAGTAACATGATTTTCCTCCTAGGACCTTACTGTATTCGCACTAAATGTTTCTTAAACTGGAAAGTCTCCTCTCCCAGATATTTGCATGGTTAGCATCCACTGCCTCCTTTGGATCTCTTTCCAAATGTCACCACAATAAGATCTACCCCATGGACACTATTTACAATTACAGAAGCTCCCCACTTCCAATGCATTTCAGTTTTCTCTTCCTTTTCAAAATACTTATTAGCATATGTAATACTATATAGTTTACTAGGTAATTACATTTATGCTTATTGTCTACATTCTCTCACATCCCTAAACCCATGAAAGCAGGGATCTTTGTCCCCTTTGTAGATGAACTGATTAACTTCCACCAGTGGTGTGCTGGAGCCTGTGCCAGGACCCAGTTGAGCACTGTTAGCTTGAAATCTACCTCGGTGAGAAGCTTTGCCTTTATATTTGAAGGGAATGGCAACCCCCTCTAGGATTCTTGCCTGGAGAATTCCATGGACGGAGGAGCCTGGTGGGCTACAGTCCATGGGGTCGCATAGAGTCAGACACGACTGAAGTGACTTAGCAGCAGCAGCAGCAGCAGTGATTATTTTCATATTTTGTTTCTCAACTTTTTTTAACAATAATACGTATGGCAAACAGTTTTTAAGATTTTATTGAGTACCTGAGATTGGTTATACACCAAAATTATTTCATTGTATTTATTCATTCAAAAAATTTATTGCATATCCACCACAAGACTGACAGATGTTCTAAATGCTGCTGCTACTGCTGCTAAGTCGCTTCAGTCGTGTCCGATTCTGTGCGACCCCATAGACGGCAGCCCACCAGGCTCCCGCAGCCCACCAGGCTCCCGCAGCCCACCAGGCTCCCCCATACCTGGGATTCTCCAGGCAAGAACACTGGAGTGGGTTGCCATTTTCTCCTCTAATGCATGAAAGTGAAAAGTGAAAGTGAAGCCGCTCAGTCGTGTCCGACTCTTAGCGATCTCATGGACTGCAGCCTACCAGGCTCCTCCATCCATGGGATTTTCCAGGCAAGAGTATTGGAGTGGATTGCCATTGCCTTCTCCAATGTTCTAAATGAGAGAATAGTAAATGTTTAACAGCTGCCTCTCAGGGGTAAATGTGAGGGGCTAATTTGTTGAATTTGTCAATTTCTATTATGTAAACTCAAAATTCAAGGGAAATAATCACACTAGCTGTCCTAGGGAAAAGTCCAGAATTTCTGGGGGAAAAGTGTGGACTCTTTAAGTACAATAAACAGAGTGAAATCTAAATCAAATTTTTGCACATTCAATATCATGTATTGTCTATGAAGTTGCCNATGTGAGGGGCTAATTTGTTGAATTTGTCAATTTCTATTATGTAAACTCAAAATTCAAGGGAAATAATCACACTAGCTGTCCTAGGGAAAAGTCCAGAATTTCTGGGGGAAAAGTGTGGACTCTTTAAGTACAATAAACAGAGTGAAATCTAAATCAAATTTTTGCACATTCAATATCATGTATTGTCTATGAAGTTGCCTCTTCTACCTGTCATTTTGCCTTTTGACAGTTTCTTTTTTAAAAATAATTTTGCCTTTTTTTCCTTTTTTTTTTTTTAAGTTTTGGCTGTACCAGCTTTCTCTAGCTGAGACAGGTGGGGCTACTCTCTACTTATGGTGTGTGAGCTTCTGATTGTGTGGTGGCTTCTCTTTATGTGGAGCACGGGCTGTAGGTGGCAGGGGTCAATAGTTGCAGCATGTGGGCTCTGTAATTGTGGTTTCCAGGCTCTAGAGCACAGGCTCAATATTTGTGGCACACTGTCTTAGTTGCGCTGTGGCATGCGGGACTTTCCCACATCAGGGATTGAACCCATGTCTCCAGCATTAAGTGGATTCTTTACCACTAAGCCACCAGGGAAGCCCAAACATTTTCTTATTCATACTTACAAAACTGATTCACCTGTGTCTTTAAATAATGCTTCATCAGTCCTCAGGCAACAAATTACCCTGAGAAAACAGGAAAGACAGAATAAATCCAGTTCCACGTGTATGACATATATGGAGTAGAAATGTCTAAATCTCTTTTTCTCAAAGCAGCATTTGTAGGAAAGTATGACAATCTCTGAAGCCTAAGGAAAATATTACTTAAATTGCATGGATATATAATCATAGAATTTCAAAATAGTCATTTAAATCTGTGCATTAATACAAAGAAACTGTTTTGATAAGTAGTGCTTTTATTATATGAAAAGTGGCAAATTTAAGAAATATTTGACTAGTCCCTCCAAGTGCAACTGAGTTTGTACACAGAGCCTGGATAACAGACAAGAAGCAGTTATGAGTTGTAGTATAATGAAATGTGCCCCAAATTTCACAGTATCAGAAATTAAGGATATTGTGGGTCAAATATTACCAGTCGAACCACAACGAGAATATAATCCTTGACAGGGTTATAGCCATGACAGGGTTAAGTCACCATATTTGTTTTGAGAGTACAATGGAAACCAAATAAATTGCTAACTCAGTTCACCAACTCTGAAATTATATAATTATTGAAGTGACCAGACCATAAACCTTGAGACTAAATCACCAAGAAAAACCAGGAAGCAAGTAAAATATGTTATTATTCAGGTCAATGCATATTATTACATCTCATTCATGTGTTTTAAAGCAGTATTTATATATGGGTTTGTGAATTTAAAAACTCTGATAATAAAGAGTAAATGGTGGTTTACTAACAAAAAAACTATTTATACAGTCCTAAAGAAGCAGCATAGCAATAAGTCTTGGGTTGTTCATTAATTTTTTCCTAAGTTAAATGGTTTTCTGATATAGGAATAAAACTGTAAAAATAACATTACCTATTTAAAGGAATATCTGCTTCTCAGTAAAGGTTTTGACCATCTATTTATTCCTTTGCTAGAGTAAAATTGTAAAACAAAAGAAAACAAGTGTGCAACATGAACTAAACTGTGTCTAGGCGATTATTTATTTTAGTAGCTGAAATTATCCTGTCTTGTACTTTTGGTGTTTTATCAGAAAATGAAGAAAATAAGGGATTGTATCAACCAAACCTTTAAGAAATTAATTTAGGAGAGAGTGCCAATGAAATATTCCCATGGGTAAACACCCATATTCTAAAGTGAGATATTACTGTGTTGTGTGGTTGTTGCTCAGGTGGTTAGTTGTGTCTGACTTTTTGCAACCCCATGAACTGCAGCATGCCAGTCTTCACTGTCTTTCATTATTCCCCAGAGTTTGCTCAAACCAGTCCATTCTAAAGGAGATCAGTCCTGGGTATTCTTTGGAAGGAATGATGCTAAAGCTGAAACTCCAGTAATTTGGCCACCTCATGTGAAGAGTTGACTCATTGGAAAAGACTCTGATGTTGGGAGGGATTGGGGGCAGGAGGAGAAGGGGACGGCAGAGGATGAGATGGCTGGATGGCATCACAGACTTGATGGGTGTGAGTCTGAGTG
Source organism: Cephalophus harveyi (assembly GCA_006410635.1). Lineage (NCBI taxonomy): Eukaryota > Metazoa > Chordata > Mammalia > Artiodactyla > Bovidae > Cephalophus > Cephalophus harveyi. The sequence continues at coordinate 23,404 of SJYT01065713.1, read as the reverse complement.
AACTCCGGGAGTTGGTAATGGACAGGGAGGCCTGGCGTGCTGCGATTCATGGGGTCGCAAAGAGTCGGACACGACTGAACGACTGAACTGAACTGAACTGAATGTATAATCATTCATATCATTAAAAAATGCAATACCTTCATATACAGCTTTTTATATTTCTTTTGAAAACATTTGTAATTTTCCAAGATTCCATACATCTGGCTGTTTTTTATTTATTTTTTTTTACTTAATTTTTGATGTGTGCTTGCCTATTTTAAAGACATTGTGTGTTGGCATTTCAATATATGTGTCTGCATCAGGCAGGCTTTTGCAATACCAAAATATTTAAATTCCTCAAAATAGTTGTTTTCCATTCTCACAATTTTCTCTTTCATTTCTTTCTTTTTCTTTTTGAAAAAAGCTTATAACATTTAAGATGCCTCCCATGAGGTACAGTGGTAAAGACTCTGCCTGTCAATGCAGAAGACACAAGAGACACCAGTTCGATCCCTGGATTGGGAAGATACCCTGGAGTAGGAAATGGTAACCCACTACAGTATTCTTGCCTGGATAATCCCATCGACAGAGGAGCCTGATGGGCTAGACTCCATGGGGTCACAAAGAGTTAGACACGACTAAGCATGTATGTGTTACTATTATTACCATAACGTTGAAAAGTTTTGTTATTAAAAATTAAATATTTTGTAATTTTTCATAATTTTTGTTTTAATATTTAGTATTTAGTTTTGCTATAGATTAATTGATAATAAGTGCCTGTGTTTCTTTCTGGGTTCTCTACTCTCTTCCCTTGATCAACATATCTGTTTTTGTGCCTGTACCAAACTGTTTTGTTTAGCTTTTAGTATTTAGCAAAATGCTATTTAATATTTCCATAATTGTAAAGGTTTATTATTCTCCTTCATAAAAGTGCTTATTTTCTGCAAGTTAACTTTTGCCTTGTTTAACATTGTATTGCTTCTGTTCACTCCCAAAGGTACATGGGAATAAAATTTTACTAGTTGTTCTCTATTGTACCTACCCCAAAGAAATTACCTAATATATATTTGTTATGTGAATCAATAAATAAATCATTTAAAAGTTTTTCATTTGAAAGTCATTTGAAAAACTAATGGCAACCATTACTTATGCTTTCTCTGGAAAATGTAAAAATTTATCAACGTACTGTTCTTCTCTCTTGATAGGTCTAATTTAGAGATATGCTTCTGTTTTAGCTGTTGTGTTTCATTTTTGATACTTTTAATTTGGAGGTGGAGCCAGGATTTAAATAAAAAAAAAAATTAACCCGCTCATTTATGGAAGGATCTTAAATGATGTTTCTGAAGTCGTCACTAGACCAGGATGAATGAGAGTGTTTTGAGTAAATTAACCTGATGGAAAAACTTGGTCGTTCAGTATGTGTTTATTTGGCTTTACATTCTCTTATTTTTTTGGAATATATCGCAATTCTTTTGATTGAATTATTGAAGGCTTGTTTGACTTGCTTGTTTCTCAGTGTGTAAATGAAAGGGTTCAGCACTGGAGCGATGGAAGTAGTGAGCATGGTCACACCTTTGTTAATGGCCACTGAGTCCTTTGCTGAAGGTTTGATGTAGATGAAGATGCAGCTACCATAGGTGATTGAAACCACAATCATGTGGGAAAAGCAAGTAGAAAAGGCTTTTTTCTTTTGTTGGGCAGAAGGGAATACTAAAATTGTCTTGATGATATAAATGTAGGACAGAACCACACACATCAGTGTCATAATGAAGGTCAGCACAGCACAGATGATAACAGTCTGTTCCATGTACCAAGTATTTGAACATGAGATTTTCAGGAGGGGAGATGCATCACAGATAAAATGATCAATGGTATTAGAATCACAAAATTCCAATTCTAGGCCTAGGCTAAGTGGGGGGATTATAATGAATAGACCGGCTACCCAACAACAAAAGACAAGTCTTCTGCAGAACATGCTACTCATGATGGTCGCATAATGCAGGGGTTTGCAGATGGCCACATAGCGGTCATAGGACATAGCAGCTAGAAGAAAAAAATCGGTTACACCAAAGAGGTCAGTAAAAAATACTTGGCTGGCACAAGCATTGTAGGTAATGACCTTGTCACCTGTCGCGATGTTATACAGATATCTGGGAATACAAGATGATGTGAATGAGATCTCCAAGAAGGAGAAATTTTGTAGGAAATAGTACATGGCTGTCTTAAGGTGGGAGTCCAGGAAGATGAGGAAGATGATGGTCAGATTTCCAGTTATGCTTAGCGTATAGGTGAGAAAGAGAAAGATAAGAAGCAAAACCTGCATTTGAGGGTCATCTGTCAGTCCCAGCAGAATGAATGTGGTTACTGTACTGTTTCTCATTGCTGACTTCTGAGTTCTGTTAAATCTGCATGTTAATGTTGAAATGTTTCATTTTAGATTATTTTAACAGTATGGAAAGTATCTTATTCAAGTTTTTCCTAATTTGTCATTATTTAAAAATACAATTGAAATATTCACTTTGTAAAGGATTACTTTTCACTGTGGTGGGTCTATCGTTTCGTAGGAGCAAAGATGTCTTGTGATATTCAAGAGTTCTCGGTTTGATGTTGTTACTTGACATTTTGTTCTTTATTAAAGTATTAAGATATGCAAGATCATTTGGGTTAACTGTTCCCACACTCTGTAGTCACTTGAAATATCTGTTTGAGCTCTATAATTAAAGAATTTTCTTTTCTATTTTTGTTCATTGCATACACTTCCCCTCAACACCTCTAAACTCTATCATGTGTGCATGTACACACACACACACACACACACACACACACATACACACACACAAAAGTTCTTCAGCTCCCCACCTGACACTGCTTCTGTCAATGTTTATCTTTCACTAAGTAATCACTTATAACCCACAGTGATGCAAAATATAGAATGTCTTAATGCACAATATAGTTGTACTTATGCATAATATGTTTATATTTTCATGAAATGCTCTGGTAAATAAACTTCAAAGATAGTACAGATGATGTATTTTTCTGACTCTGTCTGTTAGTATTCTCTTCTTTCACATCTCACCATACTAATATCCCCTTTTTATTTTCATTAATTCTTATGTTTTGCTATGTCTTTCAGATGGTCATCTGTAAATCAATATCTTTGTTTTGTAATACTTGATTCTCAGATGAAATTTGACATATCTATTTGAACATTCACATGGACTATGTCACAAATAAAATGCATGGTTTTTATCTCTCTCCCTTCACCTCTCAATATGTTCCTTTCAATAAAGATAGTAGATTGCATTTACTGAGCACATTCCATGTGACAGATTTTTTGGTAAATACTTCTCCCACATCATATGCTTTCTGTCTTCAACTCACTTGAATAACTTCTACTAATTTTCAGTTTCACCTTGAAGCCCTCTGGAAAGTTTCCTGAAAGTGTGATCACTATGCTAGCTCTCATTCCAGCCTCTGCGTTCCCATAGAAAACAATGCTTGCTATCATTTTAACACTTAAGAAAGAACACTTCTTTATGCATTGTTTCCTCTGGACCCCTCAATTCGTATGTATGTGGACTCATTTTATTGCTTTATTGTGTGAACTAATGTATTGCTTTACTGATGTGGGACAGGGTCAGCTCTGACTGTCTCAGTAGAAAATGCAGTTAAGGCCTCAGGGTTATAGTACCTGACATGAGGAAGAAGAAATGAATGAGGCTCATGGATTGTCTTAAGCTGTCTTAAGAACAGCTTAAAAGGATTGGAAATATATCAGCAACTAAAGTATATTAAGTTGATATGTAAGAGAAATATTTCTGCTGCTCGTCTTCTACCTTCCTCCAACTCTTCCTTAATCTCAGGCACCAAATGCATCATGTCACTGAATGAACTTAGCCCAGTTGCTACCATTGGATATCATTCGATGTTCTAAAAAGTCTGTTTTTTCCTTTTAAAGTTATACAAAGTTTAATAAAACAAGATTTAAAAGAAGACTCAGTAATATGTGGCTAACTGGTTTTTGTCTATCCTACTTTTTCAAAAGACATGTTTGAAATGAGGGCAAGAATCTCTGATGAGGATGAAATTTCAGTACTGAGAAGTATACTTACACAATTAAATGAATATACCTCTTATTTTTTACGTGAATTTAATATATTTCTGGATGGTCATCAAATTTTAATCCTGTTAGATGCCAGTATATTTTAGTGCATAAAAATCTCTGATAAAATGATACGTTTATATCCAAAGGAACTGTATTCTAAAAACATGAAAAAAGTATTTTTTATCAAATACAGAAATTTATCACTCACATTTTCAATTTTTAAAGGACAGGTAAGACATATTTTCCAAAGCATAGCAAGACTTAAATCACACAAGACTGAATAAAGTTGAAATGACCAAATCTCACTTACTATTATGACTGTCAATCATAGTTTCTGTTGTTTGTTGAAACATATGCAGTCTTAAAATTCCTAAATTGAAAATGATAGAATGAAGCTTTTCATATGAACTTTTGGTTACTTTTGCTTATGAATCCACTGTCATGTTCACAACAAATCTAAGATGCCTCTTAGAGGTATCTTTCTGAAGCATCCATCTTCAAACAATTACATGGATTTCCTTGTTGTATTATTATAACTTCTCTCAAAAAATAAAGAAATATAATATTATATGAGGGCGATGGAATGTTAGAAATCTCCAGTTTGAGGAAAGTTGCTATGCTGAACTCTCAGGGCTATGAACACATTGGCCATATCTAGCTTGACATTTGCTTGATTTGATAAAAATACAACCAAGTGGATAAACAAAGATTCCCTGGTGACCCAAGAACAAAGTCACTAATGAATCTTTTGAGTAATAAAATCTGTGGTAAATAAACATGGTAACTATAGCTTCTTTGGATATAGTTTCCTTGGAGACTGGAGGATGCCGCAGATAAAAGCCAGTAGGAAAACAGAAGGGGCTTCCCTAGTGGATGTGGCAAAGAATTTGCCTGCAGTACTGGAGCCACAGGAGACACGGATTTGATCCCTGGGTCAGGAAGATCCCCTGGTGAAGGGCATGGCAACTTACTCCAGCATTTAAAAATAGTCTAAATTAATATATATATATAATTATATATCAATTATTTATACTTATTAATTCATGTTCAACATCTTAATATCTTAATGTTCCTTCAGATATTAAAATCAAAGTATGATAAATTCATGTCCTTTAAAATTTTCCATGCTCCTTTGGTCAACTAATTTATGACAAAGGAGGCAAAAATATGCAATGTGACAGGACAGTGTCTTATAAATGGAGCTGGGAAAACTGGACATTGTGTGTGCGTGCTTAGTTGTGTCTGACTCTTTGTGACCCTATAAACTATAGCCTGCCAGGTTCATCTGTCCATGGGGTTTTCCTTGCAAGACTACTGGAGTAGGTTGCCATTTCCTCTTCAGGGGATCTTGCCCACCCAGAGATTGAACCCATGTCTCCAGTATTGGCAAGTGGATTCTTTAGCACTGAATTACCTGGGAAGCCTGGGAAAACTGGACAGCCACATCCAAAAAATAAATAAAATAGTATAAAGCTAGTACTACCTTACACATTGCACCAAAATTAACTCAAATGGATAAAAGACTTGAATGTAAAACCTGAAACTATAAAGCTCTCAGTAGAAGACACTGGCAGTTAAATTCCTTGACTTTGGGCTTGGTGATGTTTTCTTGAATTTGACACCAAAACCAAAGGCAACAAAAGCAAAAATAGACAAGTGGGGCCTCATCAAACTAAAAAAGGTCGCACATCAGTTCAGTTTAGTTCAGTCACTCAGTCGTGTATGACTCTTTGTGACCCCAGGGACTGCAGCACGCCAGGCTTCCCTGTCCATCACCAACTCCTGAAGCTTGCTCAAACTCATGTCCATAGAATCGGTGATATCATCTGATCATCTCATCCTCTGTCATCTCCTTCTCTTGCCTTCAGTCTTTCCCAGTATCAGGGTCTTTTCTAATGAGTCAGTTCTTTGCATCAGGTGGCCACAGTATTGGAGCTTCAGCATCAGTTCTTCCAATGAATATTCAGGACTGATTTTCCTTAGGATCGATTGGTTTGATCTCCTTTCTGTCCAAGGGACTCTCAAGAATCTTTTCCAATGCCACAGAAAAAAGCATCAGTTCTTTTGCACATAGTCATCATGTTATACATTAGATCCTCAGACATCCTTAAACCTAAAAGTATGTACTTTTTAAAATAACTGAACTCTCCTCATTTCCTCCACCCCCTAAGTTTTGGTGACCACTTTTCTACTATGTCTGAGCTTTATTTTATTTTTTAGATTCCATATATAAGTGATATCATGCAATATTTAACTTTGACTTCTCTCACTTAACTTAATGCCCCCAAGTTCAATCCAAATTCTGTCTTAAAAAGAATTTCTTTCTTTTCAGTGACTGAATATTCACTGTACATATGCATGTGCATTTTTTCTGTACCAGGAGGAAAACTACTTTCTTTCAGCTTCTAGAGGCTGCATGCATTCTTTGATTCCTGTTCCTTTCCTTGTATCATTCCAGCCTCTTGTTTCAATTGTCACATCTCTCCAACCATAATTTGATTCTTTTTCCTTCTGATTAAATGGTGCCCATTCAGATAATCCAAGATAAACTTATTTTAAGGTCTATAACTTTATCACATCTATCAAATTCTTTTTGCCATTTAAAGTAACATTCATAGGTTTCGGGAGTTAGAATATCTTTAGATGGATCATTATTCAGCATATTGTATATGAGCACAACTGTCCAAGAAAGACATGGTCAAAATCTACAGTTATTAGTGAGTAAAGTTTATTCTAGCCCAGGTCTGGTTGATCATGTAAGAACAATTTGCAGAGTTTTGAATTGTTAATATTCTGTCTTTAAATATTTTGTCTGATGGAACTTTAAATTTTAAAAAGAAAGACTCAATGGAACATCTTAATTGGTCAATATATTTTTTTAGAGTTAATAAAGAGGGTAATTTATTACATATACATGTTACAGTAGTAGTTTCAAACAAACAAGAATTTTGTGAAATCAAGTACGGATTTATTCCTCAGGCTACTTTAGGGTGATTTTTCATGTTGAAGTAGAATTGATTATCCATTATAGGTTATTTCAGCTCAGTTCAGTTCAGTGGCTCAGTTATGTCTGACTCTTTGAGACCCTGTGCAAGGAGATCCAACCAGTCCATTCTGAAGGAGATCAGCCCTGGGATTTCTTTGGAAGGAATGATGCTAAAGTTGAAACTCCAGTACTTTGGCCACCTGATGAGAAGAGTTGACTCACTGGCAAAGACTCTGATGCTGGGAGGGATTGGGGGCAGGAGGAGAAGGGGACTTGTCCATTGAGTCGGTGATGCCATCCAACCATCTCATCCTCTGTCGTCCCCTTCTCCCCCTGCCCTCAATCTTTCCAGCATCAGGGTCTTTTCAAATGAGTCAGCTCTTCCCATCAGGTGGCCAAAGTATTGGAGTTTCAGCTTCAACATCAGTCCTACCAATGAGCACCCGGACTGATCTATTTTAGGATGGACTGTTTGGATCTCCTTGCAGCCCAAGAGACTCTCAAGAGTTTTCTCCAACACCACAGGTCAAAAGCATCAATTCCTCCGTGATCAGCTTTCTTTATAGTCCAACTCTTATTCCATACATGACCACTGGAAAAACCATAGCCTTGACTAGACGGAACTTTGTTGACAAAGTAATGTCTCTGCTTTTTAATATGCTGTCTAGATTGGTCATAACTTTCCTTCCAATAAGAGTCTTTTAATTTCATGGCTGCAGTCACCATCTGCAGTGATTTTGGAGCCCAGAAAAGTAAAGTCAGCCACTGTTTCCACTGTTTCCCCATCTATTTCCAGTAATGTGATGGGACAAGATACCATGATCTTAGTTTTCTGAATGTTGAGCTTTAAGCAACTTTTCACTCTCTTCTATCACTTTCATCAAGAGGCTCTTTAGTTCTGCTTCACTCTCTGCCATAAGGTTGGTGTCATCTATATATCTGAGATTATTGATATTTCTCCTGGCAATCTTGATTCTAGTTTGTGCTTCATCCAGTCCAGCGTTTCTCCTGATGTACTCTGCATAGAAGTTAAATAAGCAGGGTAACAATATACAGCCGTGATGTACTCCTTTTCCTATCTGGAACCAGTCTGTTGTCCAGTTCTAACTGTTGCTTCTTGACCTACATACAGTTTGCTCAAGAGGCAGGTCAGGTGGTCTGGTATTCCCATCTCTTTCAGAATTTTCCACAGTTCATTGTGATCCACACAGTCAAAGACTTTGGCATAGTCAATAAAGCAGAAATAGATGTTTTTCTGGTACTCTCTTGCTTTTTCCATTATCCAGCAGATGTTGGCAATTTGATCTCAGGTTCCTCTGCCTTTTCTAAAACCAGCTTAAACATCTGTAAGTTCATGGTCCACGTATTGCTGAAGCCTGGCTTGGAGAATTTTCAGCATTACTTTACTAGTGTTGAGATGAGTGCAACTGTGTGGTAGCTTGAGCACTCTTTGGCTTTGTCTTTCTTTGGGATTGGAATGAAAACTGACCTTTTCCACTCCTGTGGTCACTGCTGAGATTTCCAATTTGCTGATATATTGAATGTAGCACTTTCATAACATTATCTTTCAGGAATTGAATTAGCTCAACTGGAATTCCATCACCTCCATTAGCTTTGCTCATAGTGATGCTTTCTAAGGCCCACTTGACTTCACATTCCAGGATGTCTGGCTCTAGGTGAGTGATCACACCATCGTGATTATCTGGGTCGTGGAGATATTTTTTTGTACAGTTATTCTGGGTATTCTTGCCACCTCTTCTTAATATCATCATCTTCTGTTAAGTCCCTACCATTTGTGTCCTTTATTGAGCCCACATTTGCATTAGATGTTCCCTTGGTATCTCTAATTTTCTTGAAGAGATCTCTAGTCTTTCCCATTCTATTGTTTTCCTCTATTTTTTTGTATTGATCGCTGAGGAAGGCTTTCTTATCTCTCCTTGCTATTCTTTGGAACTCTGCTTTCAAATGGGTATATCTTTCCTTTTTTCTTTTGCTTTTAACTTCTCTTCTTTTCATAGCTATTTGTAAGGCCTCCTCAGACAGCCATTTTGCTTTATTGCATTTGTTTTTCTTGGGGATGGCCTTGATTCATGTGTCCTGTACAATGTCAGGAACCTCCATCCATAGTACATCAGACACTCTGTTTATCAGATCTAGTCCCTTAAATCTATTTCTCACTTCCACTGTATAGTCATAAGGGATTTTATTTAGGTCATACCTGAATGGTCTAGTGGTTTTCCCCACTTTCTTCAAATTCAGTCTGAATTTGGCAATAAGGAGTTCATGATCTGAATCACAGTCAGATCCGTTTTGTTTTTGCTGACTTTATAGATCTTCTCCAGTTTTGGCTGCAAAGAATATACTCAGTCTGATTTCAGTGTTGACCATCTGGTCATGTCCATGTGTAGAGTCTTCTCTTGTTGGAAGAGGGTGTTTGCTATGACCAGTGCATTCTCTTGGCAGAACTCTATTAGCCTCTGCCCTGCTTCATTCTGTACTCCAAGGCCAAATTTGCCTGTTATATTTTATTACAGTATATTATCTATAGTTCACTGTACTCTACAATAAATCCTTGTAGCCAGTCTAGGTTTGATGCAGGGTGTAGGATGCTTGGGGCTGGTGCACTGGGGTGACCCGGAGGGGGGGAGGTGGGAGGGAGGTTCGGGATTGGGAACATGTGTACACCCGTGTGGATTCATGTTGATGTGTGGCGAAACCAATACAATATTGTAAAGTTAAAAAAAAAATTTGTATCCGTCAGGTCATTTTAATGGATTCCTTAGTAAGAGGGAGAATAGGAGATGTCAGAAATCAAGTACCAAAACTAGCCTTAAAAAGATTCCCTTGTTTTTTTCTTTAAAAATTTTTTTACACCTTCATGACTTTTTAATTTTATAACTGAAAGTTTGTACCTTTCACCACCTTCACCCATTTTGCCCACTTCCACCCTTCACCACTGGACATCACCAGTTTGTTCTCTGTATCTATTAGCTTGGTTGTTTTATTTTATTTTTTTTTTAAGAATTGAAGTATATGTGAGATCATATACTTCTCTTTCTATGTCTCATTTATTTTACTTAGCATAATGCCCTCAAGTCCATCCATGTTGTTACAAATGGCAAGATTTCATTTCTTTTTTATGATGGAATAGCATTGTCACATTTTCTTTACCTATTCCTCCTTTAATGGACACTTAGATTGTTTCCATGTCTTGGCTATTGTAGATAATCCTGCAGTGAATGTGGGGGCACATGTATCTTTTCAAGTTCCTCTTTTTGTTTTATCTGGATAAATTCTCAGAAGTAGAATTGCTGAATCATATGGAAGTTCTATTTTTAATTTTTTCTTTGCCTTTTTTATATAGAATTATTTTATTTCCACCTAAAATACTTTGTGCTTCCAATTCATTGCCATTTTTTTTAAATTTATTTTTTTATCAAAGGATAATTGCTTTACAGAATTTTATTGTTTTCTGTCAAACCTGAACATGAATCAGCCATAGGTATACATATGTCCTCTCTTTTTGAACATCCCTCCCACATCCTTTCTGATCACACCTCTCTAGGTAGATACAAAGCCCCTGTTTGAGTTTCCTGAGCCATACAGCAAATTCCTGTTGGCTATCTATTTTACATTCAGAAAACGAAGATCATGGCATCTGGCCCCATCACTTCATGGGAAATAGATGGGGAAACAGTGGAAACAGTGTCAGACTTTATTTTTTTGGGCTCCAAAATCACTGCAGATGGTGACTGCAGCCATGAAATTAAAAGACGCTTACTCCTTGGAAGAAAAGTTATGACCAACCTAGATGACATATTCAAAGGCAGAGATATTACTTTGCCAACTAAGGTCCATCTAGTTAAGGCTATGGTTTTTCTTGTGGTCATGTATGGATGTAAGAGTTGGACTGTGAAGAAGGCTGAGCACTGAAGAATTGATGCTTTTGAAGTGTGGTGTTGGAGAAGACTCTTGAGAGTCCCTTGGACTGCAAGGAGATCCAATTTGTCCATTCTGAAGGAGATCAGACCTGGGATTTCTCTGGAAGGAATGATGCTAAAGCTGAAACTCAAGTACTTTGGCCACCTCATGCGAAGATTTGACTCATTGGAAAAGACTCTGATGCTGGGAGGGATTGGGGGCAGGAGGAGAAGGGGACAACAGAGGATGAGATCGCTGGATGGCATTACTGACTCGATGGACGTGAGTCTGGGTGAGCTCCGGGAGTTGGTGATGGACAGGGAGGTCTGGCGTGCTACAATTCATGGAGTCGCAAAGAGTCAGACACGATTGAGCGACTGAACTGAATGTAAGTTTCCATGTTACTCTTTCCATACATCTCAACCTCTCCTCCCCTCATCCCATGTCCATAAGTCTATTCTCAATGTCTGTTTCTCCATTGGTTTATTTGTTTGCTTGTTTTGTTTTTGTAAAGTCGCTCAGTCTTGTCTGACACTTTGCGACCCCATGGACTGTAGCCTACAAAGCTCCTCTCTCCATGGGATTTTCCAGGCAAGAATACTGGAGTGGGTTGCCATTTCCTTCTGCAGGAGATCTTCCCAACCCAGGGATTGAACCTGGGTCTCCCGAATTACAGGCAGACGCTTTACCATTTGAGCTACCAGGGAAGTCTTGCTGCCCTTTAAATAAGTTATTCAGTACCTTTTTTCTATATTCTGTATATGTGCATTAGAATACAATATTTATATTTCTTTTTCTGAATCACTTCACTCTGTATAACTTTCTGACTCATTTCATTCATCAGAACTGACTCAGATGCATTCCTTTTTATGACTGAGTAATATTCCATTGTGTATATGTACCACAACGTCTTCATCTATTCATCTTTTGATGGACATCTAGGTTATTTCCATGTTCTTAGCTATTGCAAGTAGTGCTGTAATGAACAATGGGATGCAGGTGTGTTTTTCAAACCTGGTTTCCTCAGGGTATATGCCTAGGAGTGGGATTTCTGGGTCTTATAGTGGTTTAATTCTTAGTTCTTTAAGGAATCTCCATACTGTCTTCCAAAGTGGTTGTATCGATGTACATTCCCACCAACAATGCAAGAGTGTTCCCTTTACTCCACACCCTCTCTAGCATTTATTGTTTGCAGACTTTTTGATGATGGCCATTCTGACCAGTTATTTTAACTTATATGCAGAGTACATCATGAGAAACGCTGGACTGGAAGAAACACAAGCTGGAATCAAGATTGCTGGGAGAAATATCAATAACCTCAGATATGCAGATGACACCACCCTTATGGCAGAAAGTAAAGAGGAACTTAAAAGCCTCTTGAGGAAAGTGCAAGAGGAGAGTGAAAAAGCTGGCTTAAAGCTCAACATTCAGAAAACTAAGATCATGGCATCTGGTCCCATCACTTCATGGCAAATAGATGGGGAAACAGTGAAAACAGTGCCAGACTTTATTTTTTTGGGCTCCCAAATCACTGCAGATGGTAATTGCAGCCATGAAATTAAAAGACATTTACTCTTTGGAAGAAAAATTATGACCAACCTAGATAGTATATTCAAAAGCAGAGACATTACTTTGTCAACAAAGGTCCATCTAGTCAAGGCTATGGTTTTTCCTGTGGTCATGTATAGATGTGAGAGTTGGACTGTGAAGAAAGCTGAGCAATGAAGAATTGATGCGTTTGAACTGTGGTGTTGGAGAAGACTCTTGAGAGTCCCTTGGACTGCAAGGAGATCCAACCAGTCCATTCTGAAGGAGATCAGCCCTGGGATTTCTTTGGAAAGAATGATGCTGAAGCTGAAACTCCAGTACTTTGGCCACCTCATGAGAAGAGTTGACTCACTGGCAAAGACTCTGATGCTGGGAGGGATTGGGGGCAGGAGGAGAAGGGGATGACAGAGAATGAGATGGCTGGATGGCATCACCAATTCGATGGAATCACTGACTCGACGGACGTGAGTCTGAGTGAACTCCTGGAGTTATTGATGGACAGGGAGGCCTGGAGTGCTGCGATTCATGGGGTCAGAAAGAGTCGCACACGACTGAGTGACTAAAGTGAACTGAACTGATTCTGACCAGTGTGAGGTGACATCTCATTGTGGTTTTGAACAAGACTGGGAGCTGACTGCGGCTCAGATCATGAACTCCTTATTGCCAAATTCAGATTTAAATTGAAGAAAGTAAGGAAAACCACTAGACCATTCAGGTATTACCTAGATCAAATCCCTTACAATTATACAGTGAAAGTGACAAATAGAATCAAGGGATTAGATCTGATAGAGTGCCTGAAGAACTATGGATGGAAGTTCGTGACACCATACAGGAGGCAGTGGTCAAGACCATCTCCAAGAAAAAGAAATGCAAAAAGGCAAAATGGTTGTCTGAGGAAGCCTTGCAAATAGCTGAGAAAAGAAGAGAAGTGAAAGGAAAAGGAGAAAAGGAAAGATATACCCATCTGAATGCAGAGTTCCAAAGAATAGAAAGGAGAGATAAGAAAGCCTTCCTTAGTGATCAATGCAAAGAAATAGAGGAAAACAATAGAATGGGAAAGACTAGAGATTTCTTCAAGAAAATTAGAGATACCAAGGGAACATTTCATGCCAAGTTGAGCACAATAAAGTACATGAATGATATGGACCTAACAGAAGCAGAAGATATTAAGAAGAGGTGGTAAGAATACACAGAACTGCTCAAAAAAGATCTTCATGACCCAGCTACACACGATGGTGTTATCACTCACCTAGAGTCATATATCCTGGAATGCGAAGTCAAGTGGGCCTTAGAAAGCATCACTACAAGCAAAGCTAGTGGAGCTGATGGAATTCCAGTTGAATTCTTTCAATCTGAAAAGATGAAACTGTGAAAATGTTGCACTCACTATGCCAGCAAATCTGAAAAACTCAGCTGTGGCCACAAGCCTGGAAAAGTTCAGTTTTCATTCCAGTCCCAAAGAAAGACAATGGCAAGAAAGTTCAAACTACTGCACAATTGCACTCCTCTCACACACTAGCAGAGTAATGCTCTGCTCCAAGTAATGCTCCAAGCCAGGCTTCAACAGTACATGAATTGTGAACTTCCAGGTGTTGAAGTTGGATCAAGAAAAGGCAGAAGAACCAGAGATCAAAATTTCAGCATCTGCTGGATCATCAAAAAAGCAAGATAGTTCCAGAAAAATATCTAATTTTGCTTTATCGACTTTGCCAAAGCCTTTGACTGTGTGGATCACCACAAACTGGAAAATTCTTTAAGAGTTGGGAATACCAGACCACCTGACCTGTCTCCTGAAAAATCTGTATGCAGGTCAGGAAGCAACAGTTAGAACTGGACATAGAACAACAGATTGGTTACAAATCGGGAAAGTAGTACATCAAGGCTATATATTGTCATCCGGCTTATTTAACTTATATTCAGGGTGCATCATGAGAAATGCTAGGCTGGATGAAGCATAAGCTGAAATCAAGATTGCCAAGAGAAATATCAATAACCTCAGATATACAGATGGCACCAACCTTATGGTAGAAAGTGAAGAAGAACTAAAGAGCTTCTTGATGAAAGTGAAAGAGGAGAGTGAAAAAGTGGCTAAAAACTCAACATTCAGAAAACTAAGATCATGACATCTGCTCCCATCACTTCATGGCAAATAGACTGGAAAAAATGGAAACAGTAAGAGACTTTATCTTTTGGGGCTCCAAATTCACTGTAGATGGTGATTGCAGCCATGAAATTAAAAGACGCTTGTTCCTTGAAAGTAAAGTTATGACTAACCTAGACAGCATATTAAAAAGCAGAGACATTACTTTGTCAACAAAGGTCCTTCTAGTCAAGGCTATGGTTTTTCCAGTAGTCATGTATGGAGGTGAGAGTTGGACTATAAAGAAAGCTGAACACTGAAGAATTAATGCTTTTGAACTGTGGTGTTGGAGGAAACTCTTGAGAGTCCCTTGGCCTGCATGGAGATCCAATCAGTCCATCCTAAAGGAAATCAGTCCTGAATATTCATTGGAAGGACTGATACTGAAGCTGAAACTCCAATACTTTGGCCACCTAATGTGAAGAACTGACTCATTTTAAAAGACTTTGATGCTGGGAAAGATTGAGGGCAGGAGGAGAAGGGGACGACAGAGGATGAGATAGTTGGATGGCAATATTGATGGGATGAACATGAGTTTGATTAGGCTCTGGGAGTTGCTGATGGACAAGGAAGCCTGGTGTGCTGTAGTTCATGGATTTTCATAGAGTTGGACACGACTGAGTGAAGTGAACTGAAATAATCTTTCTATCCATAGTGACCCTGAATATTTACTACTTAGATTAGATGCAGGTTTTTTTTTTTTTAATTTACATATGCCTTCCCAGCAATGACATTTATTCATTCTAGAGATCAGGATTTCAAACACCTGCAAGTACATTGCAAATATAAACTATTACTGGAATTCTTTTTTTGTTTCCTGAGGAAAATATAACCTAGATCCTACAAGGGAAATTATAATCAAATAGACATACTTTATCATACTTACTCTTTTTTTAAAAAACTCTCCAGAAGGCAGGTGTAGAAAGAATATACCTCAACATAATAAAATACATATGTGATAAACCCACAGCAAACATTATCCTCAATGGCAAACAATTGAAAGCATTTTCTCTAAAGTCAGGAACAATACACAGGTGCCCACTCTCACCACTACTCTTCAACCTAGAGTTGAAAGCCCTAGCCACAGCAATGATAGAAGAAAATGAAATAAAAGGAATTAAGACTGGAAAAGAAGTAAAAGTCTTCTTGTTTGCAGATGACATGATTCTCGAAATAGAAAACCCAAAAGATACCACCAGAAAATGACTAGAGCTAATCAATGAATATAGTAAAGTTGCATGATATAAAATTAATACACAGAAATCCCTTGCATTCCTATCATGCTTACGCTTTTTTTAAAAAATAAATCAGAACTTCTGGTGGTCATTTAAACATAGAAAAATTAATACTGCACTTTTAGAAGTCGTATTTGATTAAAGGTATTTATGTCTTCACATTCATTGGCATGTCTAGGAACACATAGAGCTCCCTTTGTTTGTCATCTCCAACAAACTGGAAGAACTTTCTTGAAATGAGCTTTATAGTATTACAAAGCTTCAAATGCTTTATTTCTATCTCCATCATTGAAACAAAAATATATTACAGTGAGAACTGAGTAACTCTCTCAACTGCTGGAGGAGATGCATGTTAAATCAGGAGGACAGAAAAAAATACTTTTTCAGTCAGCGCTAAGAGTGATTTTCTTTTTAATATGCAGAAAATTTCACTGAGAGAAAAAAAAAAAAATGCCCAAAAAATAAAGTCTGACACTGTTTCCGCTGTTTCCCCATCTATTTCCCATGAAAGTGATGGGACCAGATGCCATGATCTTCATTTTCTGAATGTTGTGCTTTAAGCCAACTTTTTCGCTCTCCTCTTTCACTTTCATCAAGAGGCTTTTTAGCTCCTCTTCACTTTCTGCCATAAGGGTGATGTCATCTGCATATCTGAGGTTATAACTTTATGCAAATCTTTTTGCATGTGTGATTATAACTTCTTGATAAAGATAGTATTTCACTTTTGAAAAATGTATGTTACAAGAGTCATGAGATTAGTTTATATCAAATGTTTGCCACCATAAACAGGTTTTAATGTACATTATTTTTATTTTATGCCTATTAATATATTGGTCTTTGAAATATAAATGTATATTTCTTTTAAGATTATGTTTTTAAATGTGTCAGTATTGATTTTCCAGTATTTATCAGTATTTTTATAGCTTTATATAGTCAAATCTATTGATATCAAGTTGTTTTGCTTTTTAACTTTAAATGGCATTATTGAAGCAAAATTGACATGCAATGAACTGCAGTATTAAAGTCACTGTCTGTAGTGACTTTGGAGCCCAAGAAAATTTGTCACTGTTTCTGTTTTCTCTCCATCTATTTGCCATGAAGTGATGGGACTTGATTCCATGACCTCTGTTTTCTGAATGTTGAGTTTTAGCCAAATTTTTCACTTTCCTCTTGCACCTTCATCAAGAGTCTCTTTAGTTCCTCTTTGCTTTCTGCCATTAAGGTGGTGTCATCTGCATATCTGAGGTTATTGATATTTCTCCTGACAGTCCTGAGTCCAGCTTGTGCTTCATCCAACCTGGCATTTTGCTTGAGGTACTCTATATAGGAGTTAAATAAGCAAGGTGGCAATGTACAGCCTTGACATTATCCTTTCCCAATTTGGAAGCAGTTTGTTGTTCTATGTCTAGTTCTAACTGTTGCTTCTTGACCTGCATACATGTTCCTAAGGAGACAGATAAGGTGGTCTGGTATCCCCATGTCCTTAAACATTTTCCACAGTTTGCTCTGATCCACACAATCAAGGGCTTTAGCATAGTCAGTGAAGCAGATGTAGATGTTTTTCTGGAATATAGATAATCAACTATAAAAATCCTCATCTGTGAGTTTATTTGAGATCTCTAGAATTGAGGTGCTTTCTGTACAGATCAGTGGTTTCTGGGCTGAGAGTGAAAGTATGTCCAGTCATAATCCCTGTACACAGAGAACAGTAAGAGTGTGTACCTCACCTCTTCACATCTCTTTATGTGGGGCAGCCTTTGCGTGGGGCTGATACCCTTATTTTAATGCTGTTCATGCAGTGTTTCCTTTTCTTGTAATAAACTGTAGTTCTAAATACTGTCACTTTGGGTTCTACAAGTCTTTTCTAACAATCATTGTTTAAGTTCCACCATAGTGCACCGAGGGCTTCCCTGGTGGCTTAGATGGTAAATCATCTGCCTGCAGTGCAGGAGATCCAGGTTCTATCCCTTGGTCAGGAAGATCCCCTGGAGGAGGGCATGGCAACCTACTCCAGTATTCTTGCCTGGAGAATCTCTATGGACAGAGGAGCCTGGTGGGCTACAGTCCATAAAATTGTAGAGTTGGACATGACTGAGTGACTACATCTACTACTACTACTACTGCTATAGTGCACAGTGCAGCATGCTGTAAGGATTTGCGTATTTTATCTAATCTGTCAACTTAGGTTATGTACTTTTAGTAATCTTTTATTTTTCTTTTAATATCTATAAAATCTATGGTTATATCACCTCTCTCATTCTTTACATTTGTAATCTTTGGCTTTTACTTTCTTTCTTGATTTTCTCTAAGAATCTACTTTTCTGTATCATTTCCTTCCTTCATTTCAAATTCTTTCAATGATCGTTTTTATTATTTTCCCCTTTTACTTTTGATTTGATTGATTTTTTCTAGTTTTGTCAGAGAAAATTGAGAATTCTTTAGAGATTTTTCTCCTTTTTAAAAAATAGTGCGATCATTTAGTACCATAGATTTCCCTTTCAACACTGCTTGGCTGCATCCAAAATTTTTGATGTGTTGTACTCTAATTCTCACTCATTTCAAAATATCTTAAATAATTCTTTTGATTTCTTCAATGAACCATGTTTTATTTTGATTTATTTAGTTCTACATGGAGATTTTTCTCATGTCTTTCTGTTGTTTTAAAAGTTCAATTGTGTCACAATTCATACTTTGTATGAATCTGAATTATTTTATAACTCAGAGAATGATCAGATTCATTATTCATATTTCATGCATTTTTCACCTCAGGCTTTATAGCTTTAATCTCTAGAAGTACAATTTAAGTCTTTCTAATATATTTCATGAATAGCAGACAGAATTTTAAGACAGTGTTAGCCTGGATTTTCCAGAGAGACAGAACCAATCACAGTAAGGAATTGGCAGTTGTCTCATGTGCTTACAGAGGATTGCAAGTCCAAAATTTGTAGGCGAGACTCAGGGATAACTTCTGTTCGAGTTCAAGGGCAGTTTGGTGAAGAATCTGAAAGAGTAGATTTGTAGATTAAGTTTGAAGGTGATCTGCTATAGAACTTCCTCACTAGGAGTTAGCTGGATGAAGCCCATTCATTCATGAAGGACAATTTACATTGCTCAAATTCACCAATTTAAATGCTAATTTCACTCAAATACACTCTTACAGAGACAGCCAGGATAATGCTTGGCTCCCTGGTCACCCTTTACTCCAGGTATCTCTTGACTTTCTACTTTTGCATTCTAGTACCCTATGATGAAAAGGACATCTTTTCTTGGTGTCAGTTATAGAAGGTCTTGTTGGTCTTCACAGAACCATTCAACTTCAGCTTCTTCAGCATTAGTGGTTGAGGTATAGACTTGGCTTACTCTGATATTGAATGGTTTGCCTTGGAAATGAACCAAAATCATTCTGTCATTTTTGAGATTGCACCCGAAGCACTGGATTTCAGACTTTTTGGTTGACTGTAAGGGCTACTCCATTTCTTCTAAGAGATTCTTGCCTGCAGTAGTAGATATAATGGTCATCTGAATTAGAATTGCCCATTCCTGTCCATTTTAGTTCACTGATTCCTAAAATGTTGATGTTCAATCTTGCCATCTCCTATTTGACCAATTCCAGTTTACCTTGTTTCATGGCCTAACATTCCAGGTTCCTGTGCAATATTGATCTTTACAGCACCAGACTTTACTTTCACCACCAGACACATCCACATCTTGGCTTTGTTTCTGCTTTGGCTTAGCCTCTTCATTCCTTCTGGAGCTATTTTTCCACTCTTCTACAGTAGCACATTGGACCCCTACTGACCTCAGGGCTTCATCTTTCAGTGTCATATCTTTTTGCTTTGTCATACTGTTCATGGGGTTCTCAAGGCAAGAATGCTGAGGTGGTTTGCCATTCTCTTTTCCAGTGGACCATGTTTTGTCAGAACTCTCCACTATGACCCGTCTATGTTGGTTGTGTTCAGTTCAGTTCAGTCACTCAGTTGTGTCTGACTCTTTGTGACTTCATGGACTGCAGCATGCCAGGCTTCTCTGTCCATCACCAACACCTGAAGCCCATTCAAACTCATGTCCATCGAGTCGATGTCATCCAACCATCTCATCCTCTGTCATCCCCTTCTTCTTCTGCCTTCAATCTTTCCCAGCATCAGGGTCTTTTCAAATGAGTCAGTTCTTCACATCAGGTGGCCAAAGTATTGGAGCTTCAGCTTCAGCAATGAATATTCAGAACTGATTTCCTTTAGAATTGACTGGTTTGATCTCTTTGCAGTCCAAGGGTCTCTCAAGAGTCTTCTACAACACCACAGTTCCAAAGCATAAATTTTTGGGTGCTTAGCTTTTTTTATGGTCCAACTCTCACATCCATACATGACTACTGGTGAAGCCATAGCTTTGACTAGATGGACATTTGTCAGCAGAGTAATGTCTCTCTCTCTTTTTTTTTTTTTAAATATGCTGCCTGGTTGTTCATAGTTTTTCTTCCAAGAAACAAGCATCTTTTAATTTCATGGCTGCAGTCACCATCTGCGGTGATCTTGGAGCCTATGAAAATAATGTCTCTCACTGTTTCCATTGTTTACCCATAAATTTGCCATGAAGTGATGGGACTAGATGCCATGATCTTAGTTTTTTAAATGTTGAGTTTAATAGATGGGTATGTGGATCACAGAAAATTGTGAAAAATTCTTAAAGAAATGGGAATACCAGATCATCTTACCTGCTCTCTGCAAAACCTAATGCAGGTGAAGAAGCAACAGTTAGAACCAGACTGGAACATCAGACTGGTTCAAAATTGGGAAAAGAGTACGTTAAGCCTGTATATTGTTACCCTGCTTATTAAATTTGTATGCAGGGTACATCATGAGAACTTCTGCGTTGGATGAAGCACAAGCTAGAAACAAAATTACTTGGAGAAATATCAATAACCTCAGATATGCAGATGACACCACCCTTAAGGCAGAAAGAGAAGAGGGATTTAAAAACCCCTAGATGAAGGTGAAAGAGTAGAGTGAAAAACCTGGCTTAAAATTCAGCATTTAGAAAGTGAAGATCATGGCATTGGGTCCCATCACTTCATGCAAATAGATGAAGGAAAAAATGGAAATAGTGACCGATTTTATTTTCTTGGTCTCCGAAATCACTTCAGATGGTGACTGCAGTCATGAAATTAAAAGACACTTGCTCCTTGGAAAGAAAGCTATGACAAAACTACACAGTGTATTAAAAAGCAGAGACTTAGCCAACAAAGGTCCGTCTAGTCAAAGCTATGATTTTTCCAGTAATGTACGGATGTAAGAGCTGAACAATAAAAAGGGCTGAGTGCTGAAGAACTGATATTACAACCATGAAATTAAAAGATTCTTTCTCCTTGTAAGAAAAGTTTTGACCAATCTAGATAGCATATTAAAAATCAGAGACATTACATTGCCGACAAAGGTCCATATAGTCAAAGTTATGGCTTTTCCAGTATCATATATGAATGTGAGTGTTGGACCAAAAAGAAAGCTGAGTGCCGAAGAATTGATGCTTTTGAACTGTGGTGTTGGAGAAGACATTTGACAGTCACTTGGACTGAAAGGAGATCCAACCGGTCAATCCTAAAGGAAATCAGTCCTGAATATTCACTGGAAGGATTGATGGCGAAGCTGAAACTCCAGTACTTTGGCCATCTGAAGCAAACAAAGAACTGATTCATTGGAAAACACCCTGATGCTAGGAAAGATTGAAGGCAGGAGGAGAAGGGGACAACAGAGGATAAGATGGTTGGATGGCATCATGACTCAATGAACATGAGTTTGAGTAAATCTAGGAGTTGGTGATGGACAGGGAAACCTGGTGTGCTGCAGTCCATGGGGTCACAAAGAGTCAGACATGATGGAGTAACTTGAACTGGACTCCAATGAGTCAGTTCTTTGCATCAGGTGGCCAAAGAATTGGAGTTTCAGCTTCACCATCAATCCCTCCAATGAATATTCAGGTCTGATTTTCTTCAGGATGGACTGGTTGGATCTCCTGTAGTCCAAAGGACTCTCAAGTGTCTTCTCCAACACCACAGTTTAAAAGCATTAATATATGGCACTCAGCTTTATTTACAGGCCAACTCTCACATTTATACATGACTACTGGAAAAACCATAACCTTGACTAGATGGACCTTTGTTGGCAAAATAATATCTCTGATTTTTAAAATGCTCTCTAGGTTGGTCACAACTTTTCTTCCAAGGAGTAAGTGTGCTGCAGTCCAAGGGGTCATAAAGAGTTGGACATGACTGAGCAACTGAACTGAACTGAATTGATAATACTATATACTTATGTTTCTTTCTATGTTCCATGCAATTGTCTATAATATATGTTATCTATATAATAGTTAGAACATCTTATGAAGAGGGAGATATATTATGGTGTTAGTCACTAAGTCATGTCCGACTGTTTGAAAACCCATGGACTGTAACCTACCAGGCACCTCTGTTCATGGGATTCTCCAAGCAAGAATACTGGAGTGGGTTGCCATTTCCTTATCCATGGGTATATTATTTCCACGTTAAAAGTGGAAGAACTGAGGCACAGAGAGATAAAGTTTATTTTCAAGATTTTCTAATATTAAGTAGCCACACAGAGCAACTCCAGAGTCCCAGGCTTGAATCACTGCATTCTGATTATTGATGCACATTTACCTGAATACCATGGTTTCATGAACAGTATTTGTATTGCTAATATTTAAAAAAAGATAGTGCTACTATAATATTTATTGTCAAACAAAGGTAACTTGAGAAGCAAAGAGGGACAGTTATAATAATTGTGTTGCTACGACTGGTGTAAATGGGCTATTTAGAACAAAAAATAAATGTATGCCACTCAGTTTATACGCAACCACTCAGTTCATGTATAATATCAGAACTGATGGAGATTACAAAGTGCAACTGGCTAGTTTTCCATTTTATTCTTTTTCCTGTTAGTATGTTGATCCTTTCTTGTTTGGTTAATATTTCTCTCCAGAAATACTAAGGCTGAAGACTAAGGACTGTATTATTCTGGGTTAAGATCAATCTTGGTGAGAGTTACTTTTCATCTGTCCTCCGTTTCATTGATAGATAATTATAGGTTTCTAAGGACAGAAATGTTATGAACATAACAGAAGCAGAAGATATCAAGAAGAGGTGGCAAAAATACATAGAACTGTACAAAAAAAGAGTTTCACGACCCAGATAATCACGATGGTGTGATCACTCACTTAGAGCCAGACATCCTGGAATGTGAAGGCAAGTGGGCCTTAGAAAGCATCACTATGAACAAAGCTACTGGAAGAGATGGAATTCCAGTTGAGCAATTTCAAATCCTGAAAGATGATGCTGTGAAGTGATGAACTCAATATGCCAGCAAATTTGGACAACTCAGCAGTGGCCACAGGTCTGGAAAAGGTCAATTTTCATTCCAATCCCAAAGAAAGGCAATGCCAAAGAATGCTTAAACTACCACACAATTGCATTCTTCTCACAT
>SJYT01065703.1:27714-45412 GCA_006410635.1 Cephalophus harveyi | reverse complement strand
TGTGCTGGGCCTTAAGTCCTCATCTGAAGCTGAGGCCGGAACCTGAGGTTTCCTCTCCAGTCCTGACATGTATCTTGGGAGTACCTCTGGAGTCTCCACAGGGTACTCAGGCCACGTCTCGAGTTTTGACATGCGCGTCCACTTTCCTCCTGAGCAGTAGCAGCAGTATCCTGCTCCCCGGTGAGTTGACAGAGGGATCTGTGGCTTTCCCTCGAGTCTTTCCCACAGGGATGTCACATGAGTCACCATGGTGTGAGTCGATACACGGTGTGACAGCTGAGGCAGTGCAGTGAAATTAGGTTCCTCTGAAGTGGACTGAGACATTTTGGGTCTTTTGGAATGGGGCAACGACCCTGGATTCCTCTCGACATTCCTGTTGAGAGTGCTTCATCTAGAGTTGCGACAGGAACGCTGGGAATCCTTTCCAAACGAAGCAGGTAAAGGAAATCTCATCTCGAGCAGAGGAGGGGGAAACGGGGCTCCTCTTGACTTTGGCGGGACTCGCGATGTTCCTCTCGAGTGGAGATGGAATGGGGCAACGACCCTGGATTCCTCTCGACATTCCTGTTGAGAGTGCTTCATCTAGAGTTGCGACAGGAACGCTGGGAATCCTTTCCAAACGAAGCAGGTAAAGGAAATCTCATCTCGAGCAGAGGAGGGGGAAACGGGGCTCCTCTTGACTTTGGCGGGACTCGCGATGTTCCTCTCGAGTGGAGACGGGTCTTCTTGAGTTGCTGCAAGGGTGGGAAGGACTCTTGCGAGGTTCAAGAGGGAAGGCGTGATTTCTCACGAGACACCGCAGCAGAAAAGGGCTTCATCTCGAATGCAGGGGAGAACCTCGTGGTTTTTCTCGAGTTGCAGCATGTCCCTTTTGAATTATGACGGGGACCTCAGGGACGCGCTGCCGTGGCCTCAGGAAAGACCACTCTCCATGAGAGTTGCGAGGGGCCCATCGGGATTCTTCTCCAGTCAGTGTCGGGTCTTAGGTCCTCGCCTGGAACTGAGGCCAGAACCTGACGTTTCCTCTCCAGTGCTGACATGGACCTTGGGACCTTGGGACCTGTGGGAGTCTCCACAGGAGAGTCAGGACTCTTCTCGAGTGGAGATATACACGTCCGTTTTCCTCCCGAGCTGTAGCAGCAGTGTCAGTCTTCCTGACTAGTGGACATAGGGATCTGTGGCTTTCCCTCCATGTGCCACAGGGCTGTCGCACATGCCCCCATGGTGTGATTCGATGGTCGGGGTGAACTTCGAGGCAGGGCAGGGAATTCAGGTTCATCTGGAGTAGACTGAGACATTTGGGGGCCTTTTGGAATGGTGGCACGACCCCTGGAGTTCCTCTCGACGTTCCTGTTGAGAGCACGTCCTCTTGATGTGCGACGGAAACGCCAGAAACCTTTCCAACGAAGCAGGGAAAGGAAGCCTCATCTGGAGCGGGGGAGGGGGAAAGGGAGATCCTCTTGAGTTGTGGTGAGACCCTCAGTATTCCTCTCGAGTGGAGACGAGTATGTCGGGGAACTTCTTTACTTCCAGCAAGGGTGTGAAGGACCCTTTGAGGTTCCGGAGGGAAGGCGTGATTTCTCTCGGGATGCCTGCAGGATTTCTCCCGCACCAGAATACAGCCTCATCTCGCCTGGAGGGGAGAACCTCCTGGTTTTTCTCGAGTTGCGGCAGGTCCCTCTCGAGTTACGACGGGAACCTCAGGGACCCGCTCGCGTGGCGTCAGGAAAGGCCAGTCTCCATGCGAGTTGACAGGGGCCCGTCAGGATTCCTCTCCAGTCAGGGCTGGGTCCTAAGTCTCCATCTGGAGGTGAAGCAGGAACCTGGGCTTTCCTCTCCAGTGCTGGCATGGATCTTGGGGTTCCTCTGGAGTCTCCCCAGGGGTGTCAGGCCTCATCTCCTGTGATTACACCCAGGTCTGCTTTCCTCCCGAGCTGTAGCAGCTTTGTCATGATTCCCATCGAGTTGACACAGGGATCTCTGTCTTTCCCTTGAGATGCCACAGGGATGGGGCACGAGCCCACGTGGTGTGAAGTGATACGCAGGTGACACTGGAGGTAGAACAGGGAAATCAGGTTCATCTGGAGTGGACTGAGACATCTGTGGGACGTATAGTATGTTGGCACGACCCCTGGAGATCTCGGCTTTCCTGTTGAGAGTGCCACCTCTTGAGATGCGACGGGAATGGTGGGAATCCTTGCCCGAAGAAGCAGGGAAAGGGACCCTCATCTCGAGCTCACGGTGGGGAAATGGGGCTCCTCCTGAGTTGTGCTGGGACCCTCAGTGTTCCTCCAACGTGGGGACAGGTATGTCGGGGAACTTCTTGAGTTGCAGCAAGGGTGGGAAGGACCCTTGCGAGGTTTAAGAAAGAAGGCGTGATTTCCCTCGAGACACCGCAGCAGAAAAGGGCCTCATCTCGCCTGCAGGGGAGAACCTCCTGGTTTTTCTCAAGTTGCAGCAAGTCCCTCTCAATTTACGACGGGGACCTCAGTGATCTCCTGGCGTGGCCTCAGGAAAGACCAGCCTCCATGCGAGTTGTGAGGGGCCCCTCAGGATTCCTCTTCTGTCACATCGTGTCCTAAGTTCTTGGCTGGAACTGCGGTCAGAACCTGAGGTTTCTTCTCCAGTGCTGACATGGATCTTGGGGTTCCTATGGAGTCTCCACAGGAGAGTCAGGACTCTTCTCGAGTGGAGACATACACGTCCGTTTTCCTCCCGAGCTGTAGTGTCTTTTGGAATGGTGGCAATACCCTGCAGTTCCTCACGACTTTCCTGTTGAGAGTGCCTCCTCCTGAGATGCAACAGGAAAGCCGGGAATCCTTTCCAGACGAAGCAGTGAAAGGAACCCTCATCTTGAGCTGAGGAGGGGACAATGGTGCTCTGCTTGAGTTGTGGCAGGTTCCTCTCGCATGGAGACAGTTGGAGACAGTTATGTCGGGGAACTTCTTGTGTTGCAGCAAGGGTGTGAAGGACCCTTTTGAGGTCCAAGAGGGAAGGTGTGATTTCCCTGAAGAAGCCACAGCAGAAAAGGCCTCATCTCGCCTGGAAGGGAGAATCTCTTGGTTTTTGTTGAGTTGCCGCAGGTCTCTCTTGAGTTAAGACGGGAATCTCAGCGACACACACCTGTGGCCTCAGGAAAGGCCAGTCTCCATTCGAGTTGGGAGGGGCCTCTCGATTTCCCTGAAGAAGCCACAGCAGAAAAGGCCTCATCTCGCCTGGAAGGGAGAATCTCTTGGTTTTTGTTGAGTTGCCGCAGGTCTCTCTTGAGTTAAGACGGGAATCTCAGCGACACACACCTGTGGCCTCAGGAAAGGCCAGTCTCCATTCGAGTTGGGAGGGGCCTCTCGGAATTTGGCTCCAGTCGTTGCTGGGTCCTAAGTCCTCGTCTGGAGCTGAGGCTGGAGCCTGAGGTTTCCTCTCCAGTGCTGATATGGATCTTGGGGTTCCTCTGGAGTCTTCACAGAGGACTCAGGCCTCGTCTCGAGTGGAGACATGCACGTCCGCTTTCCTCTGAGCTGTAGCAGCAGTGTCAGGCTTCCTGAGACTTGACACAGGGATCTATTGGTTTCCCTCGAGGTGACCCAATGCTATCACACGTACCACCATGGTGTAAGTCGATACTCAGGGTAGTAGTTGAGGCAGTGCAGGGAAATCAGGTTCATGTGGAGTGGACTGAGACATTTGGCAGTCTTTTGGAATGGTCACAATACCCTGCAGTTCCTCACGACTTTCCTGTTGAGAGTGCCTCCTCCTGAGATGCAACAGGAAAGCCGGGAATCCTTTCCAGACGAAGCAGTGAAAGGAACCCGCATCTTGAGCTGAGGAGGGGACAACGGTGCTCCTCTTGAGTTGTGGCAGGACCCTCAGTGTTCCTCTCGAGTGGAGTCGGGTATGTCGGGGAACTTCTTTAGTTGCAGCAAGGGTGTGAAAGATCTTTTAGAGGTCCAAGAGGGAAGGTGTGATTTCCCTCGAGATGCCACAGTGGAAAAGGCCCTCATCTCACCTGAAGGGGAGAATCTCCTGGTTTTTGTGGAGTTGCGGCAGGTCCCTCTTGATTTACTACGGGGACCTCAAGGAACAGCTCGTGTGGCCTCAGGAAGGGCCAGTCTCAATGCTAGTTGCAAGGGGCCTCTCATGATTCCTCTCCAGTCTGTGCCGGGTCCTAAGTCCTCATCTGGAGCTGAGGCTGGAACCTGAGGTTTCCTCCCCAGTGCTGACAAGTATCTTGGGGTTCCTCTGGAGTCTCCACAGGGGAGTCAGGACTCGTCTCGAGTTGTGACATGCATGTCTGCTTTCCTCCAGAGCAGTAACAGCAGTATCATGCTTCCCTGCGAGTTGACACAGGGATCTGTGGCTTTCCCTTGAGGTGCCACAGGGCTGTCACCCGTGCCACCTTGGTGTGAGTCGATACTCGGGGTGGCAGTCGAGGCAATGCAGAGAAATTTGGTTCAACTGGAATGGACAGAGACATTTGGGAGTCTTTTGGAATGCTGGCAAGACCCCTGGAGTTCCTCTCGACTTTCCTGTTGAGAGCACAACCTCCTGAGATGCAAAGGGAAAGCCGGGTATCCTTTCCCAATGAAGCAGGGAAAGGAACCCTCATCTTGAGCTGAGGAGGGGACAACGGGGATCCTCTTCAGTTGTGGCAGAACCCTCAGTGTTCCTCTCGAGTGGAGACGGGTATGTTGGAGAACTTCTTGAGTTGCAGCAAGGTTGTGAAGGACCCTTTCAAGTTCCAAGAGGGAAGGTGTGATTTCCCTCAAGATGCCACAGTGGAAAAGGGCCTCATCTCACCTGGAGGGGAGAAACTCCAGGTTTTTCTCGAGTCATGGCAGGTCCCTCTCGAGTTACAACGGGGACCTCAGGAACCCATTCGCCTGGCCTCAGGAAATGCCATTCTCCATGCGAGTTGTGAGTGGCCTCTTGGGATTCCTCTCCAGTCGATGCTGGGTCCTAAGTCCTCATCTGGAGATGAGGCCAGAACCTGAGGTTTCCTCTCCAGTACTGACACACATCCTGGGGTTCTTCTGGAGTCTCCCAAGGGGAGTCAGGCCTCGTCTGGAGTGGAGACATGCACGTCTGCTTTCCTCCCACGTTGAATCAGCAGGGTCAGGCTTCCCGTCGAGGTGACACAGAGATCTGTGGCTTTCCCTCGAGGTGCCACAGGGCTGTCACACGTGCCACCATGGTGTGAGTAGATACTCGGTGTGACAGTCGAGGCAGTGCAGGGAAATCAGATTCATCTGGAGTGGACTGATACATTTGGAGGTCTTTTGGAATGGTGGCACGACTCCTGGAGTTCCTCTCGACTTTCCAGTTGAGAGCGCCTCCTCCTAAGAAGTGACGGGTTCACCGAGAATCCTTTCCTGACGAAGCAGGGAAAGGAACGCTCATCTCGAGGGGAGGAGTGGACAACGGGGCTCCTCTTGAGTTGTAGCGGGACCCTCGGTGTTTCTCTCGAGTGGAGACAGGTATGTCGGGGAACTTCTTGAGTTGCAGCAAGGGTGTGAAGGACCCTTTCGAGGTTCAACAGGAAAGGTGTGATTTCCCTCGAGAAGCTGCAGCAGAAAAGGGCCTCATCTCGCCTGTTGGGGAGAATCTCATTGTTTTCCTTCAGTTGCAGCAGGTCCCTCTTGAGTTACAACAGGGATCTCAAGGACTCTCTCGTGTGGCCTCAGGAAAGGCCAGTCTCCATGTGAGTTGCGAGGGGCCTCTTGGGATTCCTCTCCAGTCAGTGCCGGATCCAAGTCCGCGTCTGGAGCTGAAGCTGGAACCTGAGGTTTCCTCTCCAGTGCTGACATGGATTTGGGGTTTCTCTAGAGTCTCCAAAGGGGAGTCAGGCCTCATCTCAAGTGGAGACATGCACTTCCGTTTTCCCCCCAGCAGTAGCAGCAGTGTCAGGCTTTCTGTCGAGTTGACTCAGGGACCTGTGGCTTTCCCTCAAGGGGCCACAGGGCTGTCACACGTGCCACCATGATGTGAGTCGATTCTCGAGGTGACAGTCGACGCAGTCCAGGGAAATTAGGTACTTCTGGAGTGGACTGAGATATTTGTGGTATTTTGGAATGCTGGCACGACCCCTGGTGTTCTTCTTGACATTCTTGTTGAGAGCGCCTCCTCCTGAGTTGTGATGGGAATGCCGGGAATCCTTTCCCGATGAAGCAGGGAAAAGGACCCTCATCTGGAGCTGAGGAGGGGACACCGAGGCTCCTCCTGAGTTGTGGCGGGACACTCGGTGTTCCCCTCGAGTGACGAGTTGTATGTCGAAGGGGCCACAGGGCTGTCACACGTGCCACCATGATGTGAGTCGATTCTCGAGGTGACAGTCGACACAGTCCAGGGAAATTAGGTACTTCTGGAGTGGACTGAGATATTTGTGGTATTTTGGAATGCTGGCACGACCCCTGGTGTTCTTCTCGACATTCCTGTTGAGAGCGCCTCCTCCTGAGTTGTGATAGGAATGCTGGGAATCCTTTCCCGATGAAGCAGGGAAAAAGACCCTCATCTCGAGCTCACGATGGGGAAACGAGGCTCCTCCTGAGGTGTGCCGGGACCCTTTGTTTTCCTCCTGCATGGGGACTGGTATGTCGGGGAACTTCTTGAGTTGCAGCAAGG
The DNA here is from genome assembly GCA_006410635.1 of Cephalophus harveyi. Lineage (NCBI taxonomy): Eukaryota > Metazoa > Chordata > Mammalia > Artiodactyla > Bovidae > Cephalophus > Cephalophus harveyi. The sequence goes on along the minus strand of SJYT01065703.1, from coordinate 38,797 downwards.
ATGGGAAGGACGCTTGCGAGGTTCAAGTGGGAAGGCGTGATTTCCCTCGTGATGCCACAGCAGAAAAGGGCCTCATCTCACCTGCAGGGGAGAACCTCCTGGTTTTTCTCGAGTTGCAGCAGGTCCCTCTCGAGTTACGACGGGGACCTCAGGGACCCGCTGGCGTGGCCTCAGAAAAGACCAGTCTCCATACGAGTTGCGAGGGGCCCCTCGGGATTCCTGTCCAGTCAGTGTCGGGTCCTAAGTACTCGTCTGGAACTGTAGCCAGAACGTGAGATTTCCTCTCCAGTGCTGACATGGATCTTGGGGTTCCTCTGGAGTCTCCACAGGAGAGTCAGGACTTGTCTCAGGTTGAGACATACATGTCCGTTTTCCTCCCAAGCTGTAGCAGCAGTGTCAGGCTTCCCGACGAGTTGACACAGGGATCTGTGGCTTTCCCTCGAGGTGCCACTGGGCTGTCGCAGATGCCACCGTGGTGTGATTCGATGCTCAGGGTGACCTTCGAGGCAGTGCAGGGAAATCAGGTTCATCTGGAGTGGACTGAGACATTTGTGGGTCTTTTGGAATGGTGGCATGAACCCTGGAGTTGCTCTCGACTTTCCTTTGAGAACACTCTGTCTTGCTGTGTGACGGGAATGACAGAATCCTTTCCTATCGAAGCAGGGAAAGGATCCCTCATTGGTAGTGGTGGAGGGGGAAAGGGGGCTCCTCTTGAGTTGTGGTGGCCCCCTCAGTGTTCCTCTCGAGTGGAGATGGATATGTCAGGGAACTTCTTGAGTTGTAGCAATGCTGTGAATGACTTTTTGAGGTTCAGGAGAAGTCTCCACAGGAGAGTCAGGACTCTTCTCGAGTGGAGACATACACGTCCGTTTTCCTCCCGAGCTGTAGGAGCAATGTCAGAATTCCCTAGGAGTTGACACAGGGATCTGTGGCTTTTCCTCAAGGTGCCACAGGGCTGTCACACGTGCCACGGTGGTGTGATTTGATGCTCGGGGTGACCTTCGAGGCAGTGCAGGGAAATCAGTTTCATCTGGAGTGGACTGCAACATTTGGGGGTCTTTTGGTATGGTGGCATGAACCCTGGAGTTCCTCTTGATTTTCCTGTTGAGAGCATGTCATCTTGCTGTGCGACGGGAAACCCAGAATCCTTTCCCGAAGAAGCAGGGAAGGGAACCCTCATCTGGAGCGAATGAGGGGGAAAGGGGGCCCCTCTTGAGTTGTGGTGGGNCGAGGCAGTGCAGGGAAATCAGTTTCATCTGGAGTGGACTGCAACATTTGGGGGTCTTTTGGTATGGTGGCATGAACCCTGGAGTTCCTCTTGATTTTCCTGTTGAGAGCATGTCATCTTGCTGTGCGACGGGAAACCCAGAATCCTTTCCCGAAGAAGCAGGGAAGGGAACCCTCATCTGGAGCGAATGAGGGGGAAAGGGGGCCCCTCTTGAGTTGTGGTGGGACCCTCAGTGTTCCTCTCGATTGGAGATGGGTATGTCGGGGAATTTCTTGAGTGTGCAGCAAGGGTGTGAAGGACCCTTTGAGGTTCAGGAGGAAAGGTGTGATTTCTTTCTGGATGCCACAGCAGAAAACGGCCTCACATGGCCTGGAGGGGAGAACCTCCTGGTTATTCTCGAATTGCGGCAGGTCCCTCTCGAGTTACCACAGGGATGTCAGGAACCCTCTCGCGTAGCCTCAAGAAAGGCCATTCTCTGGGCGAGACGGGGGGCCCCTCGGGATTCCTCTCCAGTCGGTGGCGGGTCCTACGTCCCCATCTGGAGCTGAAGCTGGAACCTGAGGTTTTCTCTCCAGTGCTGGCATGGAACTTGGGTATCCATAGAGTCTCCCAAGGGGAGACAGGCCTCATCTCCTGTGGTTGCATGCACGTCCGCTTTCCTCCCGAGCTGTAGCTGCAGTGACAGGCTTTACCTCGACTTGACCCTGGGATCTCTGTCTTTCCTTCGAGATGCCACAGGCCTGGGGCCCGAGCCACCGTGGTGTGAGGTGATATGCAGGTGACACTCGAGTTAATGCAGGGAAATCAGGTTCATCTGGACTGGACAGAAACATCTGGGGGACTTTTAGTATGTTGGCAGGACCCCTGGAGATCTCGGCTTTCCTGTTGAGAGCACCACCTCTTGAGATGTGACAGGAATGGCAGGAATCCTTTCCCGATGAAGCAGGGAAAAAGACCCTCATCTCGAGCTCACGATGGGGAAACGAGGCTCCTCCTGAGGTGTGCCGGGACCCTTTGTTTTCCTCCTGCATGGGGACTGGTATGTCGGGGAACTTCTTGAGTTGCAGCAAGGGTGGGAAGGACGCTTGCGAGGTTCAAGTGGGAAGGCGTGATTTCCTTCGTGATGCCAGAGCAGAAAAGAGCCTCATCTCACCAACAGGGGAGAACCTCCTGGTTTGTCTCTAGTTGTGGCAGGTCCATCTCGAGTTAAAACGGGGAACTCAGGGACACGCTGTCTTGGCCTCAGGAAAGACTAGTCTCCATCCGAGTTGCGTGGGACCCCTCGGGATTCCTGTCCGGTCAGGGTCAGGTCCTANTCACCAACAGGGGAGAACCTCCTGGTTTGTCTCTAGTTGTGGCAGGTCCATCTCGAGTTAAGACGGGGAACTCAGGGACACGCTGTCTTGGCCTCAGGAAAGACTAGTCTCCATCCGAGTTGCGTGGGACCCCTCGGGATTCCTGTCCGGTCAGGGTCAGGTCCTAGGTTCTCGTCTGGAACTGCAGCCAGAACCTGAGGTTTCCTCTCCAGTGCTGACATGGATCTTGGGGTTCCTCTGGAGTCTGCACAGGTGAGTCAGGACTCTTCTCAAGTGGAGACATACACGTCCGTTTTCCTCCCTTATTGTAACAGCAGTGTCAGGCTTCCCGACGAGTTGACACAGGGATCTGTGGCTTTTGATCGAGGTGCCACAGGGATGTCACAGATGCCACCATGGTGTGATTCCATGCTCAGGGTGACCTTCGACACAGTGCAGGGAAATCAGGTTCATCTGGGGTGGACTGAGATATTTGGGGGTCTTTTGGAATGGTGGGATGACTGCTGGAGTTCCTCTCCACTTTTCTGTTGAGAGCACGCCCTCTTGCTGTGCGACGGGAATGCCAGAATCCTTTCCTGTCAAAGCAGGGAAAGGATCCCTCATTGGGAGCAGAGGAGGGGGAAAGAGGGCTCCTCTTTCGTTGTGGTGGGACCCTCAGTGTTCCTCTCGAGCAGAGATGGTTATGTTGGGGAACTTCTTGAATTTTAGCAAGGCTGTGAAGGACCCTTTGAGGTTCAGGAGGGAACGCCGGTTTTCTCTAGGGATCGGGCAGCAGAAAACGGCCTCATCTCGACTGGAGGGGAGAACCTCCTGGTTTTTCTCGAGTTACGGCAGGTCCCTCTCGAGTTACGACGGGGACATCAGGGACCCTCTCGCGTGGCCTCAGGAAAGGCCAGTCTCCGTGTGAGTTGAGAGTGTCTCCTCGAGATTCCTCTCCAGTCGGTGTCAGGTCTTAAGTCCCCATCTGGATCCGAAGCTGGAACCTGGGGTTTCCTCTCCAGTGCTGGCATGGAACTTGGGGTTTCTCTGGTGTCTCTCAAGGGGAGTAAGGCCTCATCTCCTGTGGTTGCATGAATGTCAGCTTTCCTACTGAGCTGTAGCTGCAGTCTCAGGTTTCCCCTCGACTTGACCCTGGGATCTCTGTCTTTCCCTCAAAATGCCACAGGCCTGTGGCATGAGCCACCGTGGTGTGAGGCGATATGCAGGTGACACTCGAGGTAGTGCAGGGAAATCAGGTTCATCTGGAGTGGTCTGAGACATCTGGGGGACTTTTAGTATGTTGGCACGACCCCTGGAGATCTCGGCTTTCCTGTTGAGAGCGCCACCTCTTGAGATGTGACAGGAACGGCGGGAATCCATTCCTGAAGAAGCATGGAAAAAGACCCTCATCTCGATCTCACGATGGGGAAATGAGGCTCCTCCTGAGGTGTGCTGGGTCCCTTAGTGTTCCTCCAGCATTAGGACTGGTATGTCGGGGAACTTCTTGAGTTGCAGCAAGGGTGGGAAGGACGATTGCGAGGTTCAAGTGGGAAGGCGTGATTTCCCTCGTGACGCCTCAGCAGAAAAGGGCCTCATCTCACCTGCAGGGAAGAACCTCCTGGTTTTTCTCGAGTTTCAGCAGGTCCCTCTCGAGTTACGACATGGACCTCAGGGACCCATTGGCGTGGCCTCAGGAAAGACCAATCTCCATGCGAGTTGCAAGGGGCCCCTCGGGATTGCTGTCCAGTCAGGTTCGGGTCCTAGGTACTCGTCTGGAACTGCAGCCAGAACCTGAGGTTTCTTCTCCAGTGCTGACATGGATCTTAGGGTTCCTCTGGAGTCTCCACAGGAGAGTCAGGACTCTTCTCAAGTGGAGACATACACGTTCTTTTTCCTCGCAAGCTGTAGCAGCAGTGTCAGGTTTCCCGACGAGTTGACACAGGGATCTGTGGCTTTCCCTCGAGGTGCCACAGGGCTGTCGCAGATGCCACCGTGGTGTGATTCAATGCTCAGGGTGACGTTCGAGGCACTTCAGCGAAATCAGTTTCACCTGTAGTGGATTGAGACATTTGGGGGTCTTCTGGAATGGTGGCACATCCCCTGGAGTTCCTCTCGACTTTTCTGTTGAGAGCACGCCATCTTGCTGTGCGACGGGAATGCCAGAATCCTTTCCTGTTGAAGCAGGGAAAGGATCCCTCATAGGGAGCAGAGGAGTGGGAAATGGGGCACCTCCTGAGTTGTGGCGGGACCCACAGTGTTCCTTTCGAGTGGAGATGGATATGTCGGGGAACTTCTTGAGTGGTAGTAAGGCTGTGAAGGACCCTTTGAGGTTCAGGAGGGAAGGTCGGTTTTCTCTTGGGATGCTGCAGCAGAAAACAGCCTCATCTTGCCTGGAGGGGAGAACCTCCTGGTTTTTCTCGAGTTACAGCAGGTCCCTCTCGCATTACGATGGGGACCTTAGGGACCCTCTCGCGTGGCCTCAGGAAAAGCCAGTCTCCGTGTGAGTTGAGAGGGGCTCCTGGGCATTCCTCTCCAGTCGGTCCTGGGTCCAAAGTCCCGGTCTGGAGCCGAAGCTGCAACCTGAGGTTTCCTCTCCAGTGCTGGCATGGAACTTGGCGTTTCTCTGCAGTCTCTCAAGGGGAGTCAGGCCTCATCTCCTGTGGTTGCATGCACGTCCGCTTTCCTCCTGAGCTGTAGCTGCTGTGTCAGGCTTCCCCTCATCTTGACCCCGGGATCTCTGTCTTTCCCTTGAGATGTCACAGGTCTGTGGCACGAGCCACCATGGTGTGAGGCGATACACAGGTGACACTCGAGGTAGTGCAGGGAAATCAGGTTCATCTGGAGTGGACTGAGACATCTGGGGGACTTTTAGTATGTTGGCACGACCCCTGGAGATCTCGGCTTTGCTGTTGAGAGCACCACCTCTTGAGAGGTCCCAGGAACGGCGGGAATCCTCTCCCGACGAAGCAGGTAAAAAGACCCTCATCTCGAGCTCACGATGGGGAAACGAGGCTCCTCCTGAGGTGTGCCGGGACCCTTAGTGTTCCTCCCACGTGGGGACTCATATTTCGAGGAACTTCTTGAGTTGCAGCAAGGGTGGGAAGGACGCTTGCTAGGTTCAAGCCAGGAGGCGGGATTTCCCTCGTGATGCCACAGCACAAAAGGGCCTCATCTCGCCTGCAGGGGAGAACCTCCTGGTTTTTCTCGAGTTTTGGCAGGTCCCTCTCGAGTTATGATGCAGACCTCAGGGACCTGCTGGCATGGCCTCAGGAAAGACCAGTCTCCATGCGAGTTGAGAAGGGCCCCTCGGGATTCCTGTCCAGTCAGTGTCGGGTCCTAGTTACTCCTCTGGAACTGCAGCCAGAACCTGAGGTTTCTTCTCCAGTGCTGACATGGATCTTGGGGTTCCTCTGGAGTCTCCACAGGAGAGTCAGGACTCTTCCCAAGTGGAGACATACATGTCCGTTTTCCTCCCAAGCTGGAGCAGCAGTGTCAGGCTTCTCGACGAGTTGACACTGGGATCTGTGGCTTTCCCTCGAGGTGCCACAGGGCTGTCGCAGATGCCACCATGGTGTGATTCAATGCTCAGGGTGACCTTCGAGGCAGTGCAGGGAAATCAGGTTCATCTGCATTGGACTGAGACATTTGGGGGTCTTTTGGAATGGTGGCACGACCCCTGGAGTTCCTCTCGACTTTCCTGTTGAGAGCATGACCTCTTGCTGTGCAACGGGAATGCCAGAATCCTTTCCTGTTGAAGCAGGGAAAGGATCCCTCATCGGGAGCAGATGAGAGGGGAAAGGGGGTCCTCTTGAGTTGTGGTGGGACCCTCACTGTTTCTCTCGAGTGGAAATGGTTATGTTGAGGAACTTCTTTGGTTGTAGCAAGGCTTTGAAGGACCCTTTGAGGTTCAGGAGGGAAGGCCGGTTTTTGCTTGGGATGCCGCAAAAGAAAACCGCCTCATCTCGCCTGCAGGGGAGAACCTCCTGGTTTTTCTTGAGTTGAGGCAGGTCCCTCTCGAATTATGATGGGGACATCAGGGACCCTCCCACGTGGCCTCAGGAAAGGCCAGTCTCCGTGCGAGTTAAGAGGGGCTCCTCGGGATTCTTGTCCTTTCAGTGCCAGGTCCTAAGTCCCCGTCTGGAGCCAAAGCTGGAACTGGAGTTTTCCTCTCCAGTGCTGGCATGGAACTTGGTGTTTCTCTGGAGTCTCTCAAGGGGAGTCAGGCTTCGTCTCCTGTGGTTGCATGCACGTCCGCATTCCTCCCGAGCTGTAGCTGCAGTGTCAGGATTCCCTTCGACTTGACCCCGGGATCTCTGTCTGTCCCTCGAGATACCACAGGCCTGTGGCACGAGCCACCATGGTGTGAGGCGATATGCAGGTGACACTCAAGGTAGTGCAGGGATATCAGGTTCACCTGGAGTGGACTGAGACATCTAGGGGATTTTAGTATGTTGGCACGACCCCTGGAGATCTCGGCTTTCCTGTTGAGAGTGCCATCTCTTGAGATGTGACGGGAACGGCGGGAATCCTTTCCCGACGAAGCAGGGAAAAAGACCCTCATCTCAAGCTTACGATGGGGAAACGAGGCTCCTCCTGAGGTGTGCCGGGACCCTTAGTGTTCCTCCCGTGTGGGGACAAGTATATCGGGGAACTTCATGAGTTGCAGCAAGGGTGGGAAGGACGCTTGCCAGGTTCAAGTGGGAAGGCGTGATTTCCCTCGTGATGCCACAGCAAAAAAGGGCCTCATCTCGCCTGCAGGGGAGAATCTCCTGGTTTTTCTTGAGTTGCGGCAAGTCCCTCTCAAGTTATGATGGGGACATCAGGCACCCGCTGGCATGGCCTCAGAAAGACCAGACTCCATACGAGTTGCGAGGGGCCCCTCGGGATTGCTGTCCAGTCAGTGTCGGGTCCTAGGTACTCGTCTGGAACTGCAGCCAGAACCTGAGGTTTCCTCTCCAGTGCTGACATGGATCTTGGGGTTCCTCTGGAGTCTCCACAGGAGAGTCAGGACTCTTCTCAAGTGGAGACATTGGGAAGGCGTGATTTCCCTCGTGATGCCACAGCAAAAAAGGGCCTCATCTCGCCTGCAGGGGAGAATCTCCTGGTTTTTCTTGAGTTGCGGCAAGTCCCTCTCAAGTTATGATGGGGACATCAGGCACCCGCTGGCATGGCCTCAGAAAGACCAGACTCCATACGAGTTGCGAGGGGCCCCTCGGGATTGCTGTCCAGTCAGTGTCGGGTCCTAGGTACTCGTCTGGAACTGCAGCCAGAACCTGAGGTTTCCTCTCCAGTGCTGACATGGATCTTGGTGTTCCTCTGGAGTCTCAACAGGAGAGTCAGGACTCTTATCAGGTGGAGACATACACGTCCATTTTCCTCCCAAGCTGTAACAGCAGTGTCAGGCTTCCTGACGATTTGACACAGGGATCTGTGGCTTTCCCTCGAGGTGCCACAGGGCTGTCGCAGATGCCACCATGGTGTGATTCGATGTTCAGGTGACCTTCGAGGCAGTTCAGGGAAATCAGGTTCATCTGGAGTGAACTGAGAAATTTAGGGGTCTTTTGGAATGGTGGCATGACGCCTGGAGTTCCTCTCGACCTTCCTGTTGAGAGCACGCCCTCTTGCTGTGCGACGGGAACGCCAGAATCCTTTCCTGTTGAAGCAGGGAAAGGATCCCTCATCGGGAGCGGATGAGGTGGAAAGTGGTCTCCTCTTGAGTTGTGGAGGGACCCTCAGTTTTCCTCTCGAGTGGAGATGGTTATGTCGGGGAACTATTTGGGTTGTAGCAAGGCTGTCATGAACCCTTTGAGGTTCAGGAGGGAAGGCTGGTTTTCTCTTGGGATGCCACAGCAGAAAACGGCCTCATCTCCCCTGCATGGGCGAACCTCCTGGTTTTTCCGAGTTGTGGCAGGTCCCTCTCGAGTTACGATGCAGACCTCAGGGACCCGCTGGCGTGGCCTCAGGAAAGTCCAGTCTCCATACGAGTTCCCAGGGGCCCCTCGGGATGCCTGTCCAGCCAGTGTCAAGTCCTAGGTACTCTCTGGAACTGCAGCCAGAACCTGAGGTTTCCTCTCCAGTGCTGACATGGATCTTGGGGTTCCTCTGGAGTCTCCACAGGAGAGTCAGTCCTCTTCACAAGTGGAGACATACACGTCCGTTTTCCTCCCAAGCTGTAGCAGCAGTGTCAGGCTTCCCGACGAGTTGACACTTGGATCTGTGCCTTTCCCTCGAGGTGCAACAGGGCTGTCGCAGATGCTACCATGGTGTGGTTCAATGCTCAGGGAAATCAGGTTCATCTGGAGTGGACTAAATCATTAGGTGTTTTTTGGAAAGGTGGCATGACCCCTGGAGTCCCTCTCAACTCTCCTGTTGATAGCACATCCTCTTGCTGTGCTACGGGAATGCCAGAATCCTTTCCTGTCGAGGCAGGGAAAGGATACCTCATCTGGAGTGGAGCAGGGAAAAGGGGGCTCCTCTTGAGTTATGGTGGGACCCTCAGTGTTCCTCTCGAGTGGAGATGGTTATGTCGGGGAACTTCTTGAGTTGTAGCAAGGCTGTGAAGGACCCTTTGAGGTTCAGGAGGGAAGGCTATAGAACCAATGGACAGAAAATCAGGTTCATCTGCAGTGGACTGAGACATTTGGGGGTCTTTTGGAATGGTGGCATGACACCTGGAGTTCCTCTCGATATTGCTGTTGAGAGCACGTCATCTTGCTTTGCAATGGGATGCCAGAATCCTTTCCCGACGAAGCAGGGAAAGGAACCCTCATCTAGAGCGGAGGAGGGGGAAAGGGGGCCCCTCTTGAGTTGTGGTGGAACCCTCAGTGTTCCTCTTGAGTGGGGACGAGTATGTCGGGCAACTTCTTGAGTTGCAGCAAGGGTGTGAATGACCCTTTGAGGTTCAAGAGGGAAGGCGTGATTTCTCTCGGGATGCCGCAGTAGAAAACGGCCTCATCTCTCCTGGAGGGGAGAACCTCTTGGTTTTTCTCGAGTTGTGACAGGTCCCTCTCGAGTTACGACAGGGATCTCAGGGACCCGCTCTCGTGTCCTCAGGAAAGTCCAGTCTACATGCGAGTTGAGAGGGGCCTCTCGGTATTCCTCACCAGTCGGTGTCGGAATAGAACCAATGGACAGAAAATCAGGTTCATCTGCAGTGGACTGAGACATTTGGGGGTCTTTTGGAATGGTGGCATGACCCCTGGAGTTCCTCTCGATATTGCTGTTGAGAGCACGTCATCTTGCTCTCAACAAGAACCTCTTGGTTTTTCTCGAGTTGTGACAGGTCCCTCTCGAGTTACGACAGGGATCTCAGGGACCTGCTCTCGTGTCCTCAGGAAAGTCCAGTCTACATGCGAGTTGAGAGGGGCCTCTCGGTATTCCTCACCAGTCGGTGTCGGGTCCTAAGTCCCTGTCTGGAGCCGAAGTTGGAACCTGAGGTTTCCTCTCCAGTGTTGTCATAGATCTTGGGGTTCCTCTGGAGTCTCCCCAGGGGAGTCAGGCCTTGTCTCCTGTGGTTACATGCACATCCGCTTTCCTCCCGAGCTGTAGCAGCAGTGTCAGGCTTCCCGTCAAGTTGACCCTGAGATCTCTGTCTTTCCCTCAAGATACCACAGGATGGTGGCCCGAGCCACCGTGGTGTGAGGTGATACACGGGTGACACTCGAGGCAAGGCACTGAAATCAGGTTCATCTGTAGTGAACTGAGACATCTGGGGGACGTTTAGTATGTTCGCACGACACCTGGAGATCTCGGCTTTCTTGTTGAGAGCGCCACCTTTTGAGATGCGACGGGAACGGCGGGAATCCTTTCCTGAAGAAATAGGGAACTGCACCCTCATCTCGAGCTCATGAGGGGGAAACGGGGCTCCTCCTGAGTTGATCCAGTACCCTCTGGGCTCCTCCCGTGTGGGGACGGGTATGTCGGGGAACTTCTTGAGTTGCAGCAAGGGTGGGAAGGACCCTTGCAAGGTTCAAGAGGGAAGGCATGATTTCCCTCGAGACGTCGCAGCAGAAAAGGGCCTGATCTCTCCTGCAGGGGAGAATCTAATGGTTTTTCTCAAGTTGTGGTGGGTCCTTCTCGAGTTACGAAGGGTACCTCAGGGACCCGTTGGCGTGGCCTCAGGAAAGACCAGTCTCCATGTGAGTTGCGAGGGGCCCCTCGGGATCCTCTCCAGTCAGTGTCGGGTCCTAGGTCCTCGTCTGGAACTGCAGCCAGAACCTGAGGTTTCCTCTCCAGTGCTGGCATGGATCTTGGGGTTCCTCTCTAGTCTCCACAGGAGAGTCTGGACTCTTCTCGAGTGGAGACATACACGTCCTTTTTTCTCCCGAGCTGTAGCAGCAGTGTCAGGCTTCCCGACAAGTTCACACAGGGATCTGTGGCTGTCCCTCGAGATGCCACAGGGCTGTTGCAGATGCCACCGTGGTGTGATTCGATGCTCAGGGTGACCTTCGAGGCAGTGCAGGGATATCAGGTTCATCTAGAGTCGACTGAGACATGTGGGGGCCTTTTGGAATGGTGACACTACCCCCGGAGTTGCTTTCGACTTTCCTGTTGAGAGCAC
>SJYT01065703.1:2181-20745 GCA_006410635.1 Cephalophus harveyi | reverse complement strand
GTTGACATGGATCTTGGGGTTCCTCTGGAGTCTCCACCGGAGAGTCAGGCCTCTTCTCAAGTGGAGACATGCAGGTCCATTCTCCTCCGAAGCTGTAGCAGCAGTGTCAGGCTTCCCAAAGATTTGAAACAGGGACCTATGGTTTTCCCTCGAGGTGCCACAGGGCTGTCAGGAGGCCACCGTGGTGTGATTCCATACTCAGGGTGACCTTCGAGACAGGGCAGGGAAATCAGGTTCCTCTGGAGTGGACTGATACTTTTGCGGGTCTTTTGTAATGGTGGTAAGACCCCTGGAATTACTCTCGACTTTCCTGTTGAGAGCAAGCCCTCTTGCTCTGCATCAGGAACGCCAGAATCCTTTCCTGGCGAATCAGGGAAAGGATCCCTCATCGGGAGCGGAGGAGGGGGAAAGGGGGCTCCTCTTGAGTTGTGGTGGGACCCTCAGTGTTCCTCTAGAGTGGAGATGGTTATGTCGGGGAACTTCTTGAGTTGAAGCAAGGCTGTGAACGACCCTTTGAGTTTCAGGAGGGAGGCCGGATTTCTCTTGGGATGCCACAGCAGAAAGCAGCCTCATCTCGCCTGGAGGGGAGAACCTGCTGGTTTTTCTCGAGTTGCAGCAGGTCCCTCTCTAGTTATGACGGGGACCTCAGGTAACCTCTCGCGTGGCTTCAGGAAAGGCCAGTCTCCGTGCAAGTTGAGAGGGGCTCCTCAGGATTCCTCTCCAGTCGGTGCTGGGTCCTAAGTCCCCATCTGTAGCCGAAGCTGGAACCTGAGATTTCCTCTCCAGTGCTGGCATGGGACTTGGGTTTTCTCTGGAGTCTCTCAAGTGGAGTCAGGCCTTGTCTCCTGTGGTTGCATGCACGTCTGCCTTCCTCCCGAGCTGTAGCTGCAGTGTCAGGCTTCCCCTCGCCTTGACTCTGGGATGTCTGTCTTTCCCTCGAGATGCCAGAGGCCTGTGGCACGAGACATCGTGGTGTGAGGCGATATTCAGGTGACACTCGAGGTAGTGCAGCGAAATCAGGTTCATCTGGAGTGGACTAGACATCTGGGGGACTTTTAGTTTTTGGCACGACCCCTGGAGATCTCGGCTTTCCTGTTGTAAGTACCACTTCTTAAGATGTGTCAGGAACGGCAGGAATCCCTTCCCGATGAAGCAGGGAAAAAGATCCTTCTGGAGCTCACGATGGGGAAACGAAGCTCCTCCTGAGGTGTGACCCGACCTTCGTGTTCCTCCCGCGTGGGGTCTGGTATGTCGGGAAACTTCTTGAGTTGCAGCAAGTGTGGGAAGGATGCTTGCGAGGTACAAGTGTGAAGGCGTGATTTCCCTCATGATGCCACAGCAGAAAAGGGCCTCATCTCGCCTGTAGGGGAGAACCTCTTGGTTTTTCTCGAGTTGCAGTATGTCCCTCTCGGGTTACGACGGGGACCTCATGGAACCCCTGGAGTGGCCCCAGGAAAGACCAGTCTCCATATGAGTTGCGAAAGGCCCCTCGGGAATTCTGTCCAGTCAGTGTCGGGTCCTAGGTACTCGTCTGGAACTGCATCCAGAAACTGAGGTTTCCTCTCCAATGCTGACATGGATCTTGAAGTTCCTCTGGAGACTTCAGAGGAGAGGCAGGACTCTTCTCAAGTGGAGACATGCACGTCCGTTTACTTCAAAGCTGTAGCAGCAGTGTCAGGCTTCCCGACGAGTTGACACAGGGATCTGTGGCTTTCCCTTGAGGTGCCACAGGGCTGTCGCAGATGCCACCATGATGTGATTCGATGCTCAGGGTGACCTTTGAAGCAGTGCAGGGAAATCAGGTTCATCTGGAGTGGACTGAGACATTTGTGGGTCCTTAGGAATGGTGGCATGACCCCTGGAGTTCCTCTCGACTTTCCTGTTGAGAACACGCCCTCTTGCTGTGCGACAGGAACTCTAGAATCCTATCCTGTCGAAGCAGGAAAAGGATCCATCATCGGGAGCAGAGGAGGGGGAAAGGGGGCACCTCTTGAGTTGTGGTGGGACCCTCAGTGTTCCTCTCGAGTGGAGATGCTTATGTCGGGGAACTTCTTGAGTTGAAGCAAAGCTGTGAAGGACCCTTTGAAGGTCAGGAGGGAAGGCCGGTTTTCTCTTGGGATGCCGCAGCAGAAAACGGCCTCATCTAGCCTGGAGGGGAGAACCTCCTGGTTTTACTCAAGTTGTGGCAGGACCCTGTCGAGTTATGCCGGGGACCTCAGGGACCCTCTCACGTGGCCTCAGGAAAGGACAGTCCCCAGCGTGTTGAGAGGGGCTCCTCGGGATTCGTCTCCAGTTGGTGCTGGGTCCTAAGTCGCCATCTGGAGCTGAAGCTGGAACCTGAGGTTTCCTCTCCAGTGGTGGCATGGGACTTGGGGCTTCTCTGGAGTCGCTCAAGGGGAGTCAGGCCTCGTCTCCTGTGGTTGCATGCACGTCCGCTTTCCTCCCGAGCTGTAGCTGCAGTGTCAGGCTTCCCCTTGCCTTGACCCCGGGATCTCTGTCTTTCCCTCGAGATGCCACAGGCCTGTGGCATGAGCCACCATGGTGTGAGGTGATATGCAGGTGACACTCGAAGTAGTGCAGGGAAATCATGTTCATCTGGAGTGGACTGAGACTTCTGGGGACTTTTAGTTTTTGACACGACCCCTGGAGATCTCGGCATTCCTGTTGAGAGCACCACCTCTTGAGATGTGATGGGAGCGGCAGGAATCCCTTCCCAACGAAGCAGAGAAAAAGACCCTTGCCGCGGTCCAGCCCCGGGGGGTCCAGGGAATTCGAAGGGTGGACGACGTCGGCGAGGAAAGCATATTTATTTATTAATATAAGATTAGATTAAGAAGAAATAGTGTAGTAGGATAAAAGAAGCCGAATAACTTGGTTTGCATGAAATACCAACCACCATCGAAATGAGGCCGCAGGCATTTTCCCGTTCTCCCGAGGGAGAGGAGGTACTGAGGCCCCCCCGGTCAAATCTTAGAACCCCAGGCAAAATTAGTAGGCTTGGTGGGTACCTCTGCACCAGATGGGAATTCGGCCAGAAAATATTAAGGGAGAAAAAGAGGCTGAATAAATTGGTTTACGGGCTGAACTAATAAAATTTCGGACAAGAAATTTACACCATCTACGTTCGGCCACCAGCGTCCGTTTGAATCTTGGAAAGTGCCCCGCCTTGGGCGCTCTCTCTCACAGTACTTAAAAGCCAGGGCAGGTAAGTAGACATGATGAGCCGCCCGTTCCAGATGGGAATTCAGCCTGAAATTAAAGTAGAAAGAGGAGACACGGGGGAAATCAGTCCAGCTACTGATCCCATTCCTCTATTTGTCTAGAACCTCCTTTCATACCCTTGATTGTACATAGAGATCAATGGACAATACAAAATTATGTGGCATCAGCAGCCCTGACTCTTATCAAAACCCAGGTTTTTTTCTCTGCATACCTAATTGTATACACAAGTCTTAGGTGATTTACATGTCTTCTAGCCAGAGAGCCAATTAACATTTTACAACCTTTATCCTGATAAGGGTTTGTCAACCAGAAGACTTATTTGTGTTGATCTTCCCAAAGTCTGGTGCCACTCTCAGAAAGCACTAAATAAAGTTCCATTGTTACATAGCAAAGACACAAGAGGAGTGCAGTGATATACAACAAAGAAAAGTAATTAACTCAAAAGTCTAGTGTTGCTAACATCAAAACCACTATTTATCCTTTTCCATGTCCCGTTTACATTGATTAACATCCTCCATGTGCCAGAAAGATAAAGAATATGGAGGTCTGGCAGCAGTCCTTGAGTCAACAGTGAAAACCGTCACCAATGTAATTTTTAACTCTTTAGAAAAGGCTCTGTTTCCTTAAGATGCTTTTAAGCTTTGTGCCTCTCTCAGTTGTGGGTTGTAAGCAATTCACAAGCTGTTAAGAGGTCTGGGGAACCTGTTAGGCAAGCAAGCTAGAGAGTTATCAGAGGGCATTTACCTGAAACATCCCTTTCAAATGCAGAAGACTAAAGCCTTGAATTGACTTTTCCAGAGAATATCAGAAGAGTGGAAAAGCAGAGTACAAAGGCTGGCAGATTTTTATTCTTTGGGGGGTGGATGCTCGGGAAATTCCAGGGGGAACCCCTGAAACCTGAACACACCTTGCGTTTGCCAGGCTTCCTACCACATGACCTTGTCACGGGCGGGATTCCTCACACTGGCTCCCAGCAGACCCTCTTCTCGAGCTCACCATGTGGAAACGAGGCTCCTCCTGAGGTGTGCCGGGACCTTCGTGCTACTCCCGCGTGGGGACTGGTATGTCAGGGAACTTCTTGAGTTGCAGCAAGGGTGGGAAGGAAGCTTGCGAGGTTCAAGTGGAAAGGCGTGATTTCCCTCGTGATGTCGCAGCAGAAAACGGCCTCATCTCGCCTGGAGGGGAGAACCTCCTGGTTTTTCTCGAGTGGCGGCAGGTCCCACTCGAGTTATGACGGGGAATTCAGGGACCCTCTCACGTGGCCTCAGGAAAGGCCAGTCTCCGTGTGAGTTCAGAGGGGCTCCTCGGGATTCCTCTTCAGTCGGTGCCGGGTCCTAAGTCCCCGTCTGGAGCCTCGAGCTGGAACCTAATGTTTCCTCTCAGTGCTGGCATGAAACTTGGCATTTCTCTGGAGTCTCTCAAGGGGAGTCAGGCCTCGTGTCCTGTGGATGCATGCTCGTCCGTTTTACTCCCAAGCTGTAGCTGCATTTTCAGGCTTCCTCTCGACTTGACCTCAGGATCTCTGTCTTTCCCTCGAGATGCCACAGGCCTGTGCACGTGCCACCATGGTGTGAGGAGATACGCAGGTGACATTCCAAGTAGTGTAGGGAAATCAGGTTCATCTGGAGTGGACTGAGACATCTGGGGGAGTTTTAGTTTTTTGGCATGACCCCTAGAGGTCTTGGCTTTCCTGTTGAGAGTGCCACCTCTTGAGATGTGACGGGAGCGATGGGAATCCTTTCCCAATGAAGCAGGGGAAAAGACCCTCATCTAGAGCTCACAAGGGGGAAAGGAGACTCTTCCTGAGGTGTGCCGGCATCCTTAGTGTTCCTCCCGCGTGGGGACTGGTATGTTGGGAAACTTCTTGATTTGCAGCAAGGGTGGGAATGCCGCTTGCGTGGTTCAAGTGGGAAGGCGTGATTTCCCTCGTGATGCCACAGCAGAAAAGGGCCTCATCTCGCCTGAAGGGGAGAACCTCCTGATTTTTCTCGAGTTGTGGCTGGTCCCTCTCGAGTTACGACAGGGACCTCAGGGACCCGCTGGCGTGGTCTCAGGAAAGACCAGTCTCCATTCGAGTTGTGAGGGGCCCCTCGGGATCCTGTTCATTCAATGTCGGGTCCTAGGTAGTCGTCTGGAACTGTGCCAGAACCTGAGGTTTGCTCTCCAGTGCTGACATGGATATTCAGGTTATTCTGGAGTCTCCACAGGAGAGTCAGGACTCTTCTCAATTGGAGACATGCACGTCCATTTTCCTCCCAAGCTGTAGCAGTAGTGTCAGGCTTTTTGACGAGTTGACACAGGGATCTTTGGCTTTCCCTTGAGGTGCCACATGGCTGTCGCAGATGCCACCATGGTGTGATTCGATAATCAGAGTGACCTTCGAGGCAGTGCATGGAAATCAGTTTCATCTGGAGTGAACTGAGACATTTGGGGGTCTTTTGGAATGGTGGCAAGACCCATGGAGTTCCTCTCGACTTTCCTGTTGAGAGCACGCCCTCTTGCTGTGCAACAGGAACACCAGAATCCTTTCCTGTCGAAGCAGGGAAAGGATCCTTCATTGGGAGCGGAGGAGGGGGAAAGGGGGCTCCTCTTGAGTTGTGGTGGGACCCTCAGTGTTCCTCTCGAGTGGAGATGGTTATGTGGGGGAACTTCTTGAGTTGTAGTAAGGCTGTAAAGGACCCTTTGAGGTTCAGGAGGGAAGGGCGGTTTTCTCTTGGGATGCCTCAGGAGAAAATGGACTCGTCTTTCCTGGAGGGGAGAACCTCCTGGTTTTTCTCGAGTTTCGGCAGGTCCCCCTTGAGTTTCGACGGGGAACTCAGGGACCCTCTCGCGTGGCCACAGGAAAGGCCAGTCTCCGTGCGAGTTGAGAGGGGCTCCTTGGGATTCCTCTCTAGTCGGTGCCGGGTCCTAAGTCCCCGTCTGGTGCCGAAGCTGGAACCTGATGTTTCTTCTCAGTGCTGGCATGAAACTTGTGGTTTCTCTGGAGTCTCTCAAGGGGAGTGAGGCCTCGTCTCCTGTGGTTGCATGCACGTCCGCTTTCCTCCCGAGCTGTAGCTGTAGTGTCAGGCTTCCCCTCGACTTGAGCCCGGAAGCTCTGTCTTTCCCTCAAGATGCAACTGGCCTGTGGCAAGAGCCACCGTGATGTGAGGCGAGACTCGACGTAGGGCAGGGAAATCAGGTTCATCTGGAGTGGACTGAGACCTCTGCGGGACTTTTAGTTTGTTGGCACGACCCCTGGATATCACGGCTTTCCTGGTGAGAGCGCCACCTCTTGAGATGTGACGGGAATGGTGGGAATCCTTTCTGGATGAAGCAGGAAGAAAGACCCTCATCTCGAGCTCATGATGGAGAAACGACTCTCCACCTGAGGTGTGCCGGGATCCTTAGTGGTCCTCCAGCATGGCGACTGGTATGTTGGGGAACTTCTTGAGTTGCAGCAAGGGTGGGAAGGACGCTTGCAAGGTTCAAGTGTGAAGACGTGATTTCCCTCGTGATGCCCCAGCAGAAAAAGGCCTCATCTCGCCTGCAGGGAAGAACTTCCTGGTTTTTCTCGAGTTGCGGCAGGTTCCTCTCGAATATGACGGGGACCTCAGGGACTGTCTCACGTGGCCTCAGGAAAGGCCAGTCTCCGTGCAATTTGAGAGGGTCTCCTCGGGATTCCTCTCCAGTCGGTGCCAGGTAAAAAGTGCCTGTCTCGAGCCGAAGCTGGAACCTGTGTTTTCCTCTCCTGTGCTGGCATGGAACTTGGGGTTTCTCTGAAGTCTCTCAAGGGGAGTCAGGCCTTGTCTCCTGTGGTTGCATGCATGTGCGCTTTCCTCCTGAGCTGTAGCTGCAGTGTCAGGCTTCACCTCGACTTGACCCCGGGATCTCTGTCTTTCCCTCAAGATGCCACAGGCTTGTGGCATGAGCCACCATGGTGTGAGGCGATACACAGGTGACACTCGAGGTAGTGCAAGGAAATCAGGTTTATCTGGGTGGTCTTAGACATCTGGGGGACTTTTAGTATGTTGGCACGACCTCTGGAGATCGCGGCTTTCCTGTTGAGAATGCCACCTCTTGAGATAGATGAAAATGGTGGGAATCCATTCCCGACAAGCAGGGAAAAAGACCCCCATCTCCAGCTCACGATGGGAAACGAGGCTCCTCCTGAGGTGTGCTGGGACCCTTCGTGTTCCTCCCGCGTGGGGACTGGTATGTCGGGGATCTTCTTGAGTTGCAGCAAGTGTGGGAAGGACGCTTGCGAGGTTCAAGTGGGAAGGCGTGATTTCCCTCGTGATGCCACAGCAGAAAAGGGCCTCATCTCGCCTGCAGGTGAGAACCTACTGGTTTTTCTCGATGTCCGGCAGGTCCCTCTCTAGTTACGATGGGGAACTCAAGGACCCACTTGTGTGGCCTCAGGAAAGACCAGTCTCCATACGAGTTGCGAGGGGCCCCTTGGGATTCCTGTCCAGTCAGTGTCGGGTCCTAGGTACTGGGTTCTGTGGCTTTCCCTCGAGGTGCCACACGGCTGTTACATATGCTGTCATGGTGTGATTCGATGCTCAGTGTGACCTTCGAGGCAGTGCAGGGAAATCAGGTTCATCTGGAGAGGACTGAGATATTTGGGGTCTTTTGGAATGGTGGCATCACCCCTGGAATTCTTCTCGACCTTCCTGTTGAGAGCACACCCTCTTGCTGTGCTTCAGGAACGCCAGAATCCTTTCCTGTCGAAGCAGGGAAAGGATCCCTCATTGGGAGTGGAGGAGGGGGAAAGGAATCTCCTCTTGAGTTGTGGTGGGAACCTCAGTGTTCCTCTCGAGTGCAGATGGTTATGTCGGGGAACTTCTTGAGTTGTACCAAGGCTGTGAAGGATCCTTTGAGGTTCAGGAGGAAAGGCCGGTTTTTTCTTGGGATGCCGCAGCAGAAAACGGCCTCATCTCGCCTGGCGGGGAACACCTCCTGGTTTTACTCGAGTTGCGGCAGGTCCCTCTCGAGTTACAACGGGGACCTCAGGGACCCTCTCGCGTAGACTCAGGAAAGGCAAGACTCCGTGAGTTGAGAAGGGCTCCTCGGGATTCCTCTCCAGTCAGTGACGGACCCTCAGTCCCCGTCTGGAGCCGAAGCTGGAAGTTGATGTTTCCTATCAGTGCTGGCATGAAACTTTGGGTTTTTCTGGAGTCTCTCAAGGGGAGTCAGGCCTCGTCTCCTGTGATTGAATGCACGTCCACTTTCCTCCCGAGCTGAAGCTGCAGTGTCAAGGTTCCCCTCGACTTGAGCCCGGGATCTCTGTCTATCCCTCGAGATGCTGTCTGGAGCCGAAGCTGGAACCTGATGTTTCCTATCAGTGCTGGCATGAAACTTGGTGTTTGTCTGGAGTCTCTCAAGGGGAGTCAGGCCTCGTCTCCTGTGATTGAATGCACGTCCGCTTTCCTCCCAAGCTGAAGCTGCAGTGTCAAGGTTCCCCTCGACTTGAGCCCGGGATCTCTGTCTATCCCTCGAGATGCCACTGGCCTGTGGTACGAGCCACCATGGTGTGAGGTGATACGCAGGTGACACTTGAGGTAGTGCAGGGAAATCAGGTTCATGTGGAGTGGACTGAGACATCTGGGGCACTTTTAGTATGTTGGCACGACCCCTGGAGATCTCGGCTTTCCTGTTGAGAGCTCCACCTCTTGAGATGAGACGGGAATGGCGGGAATCCTTTCCATACGAATCAGGGAAAAAGACCCTCTACTCGAACTCACGAGGGGAAAACAAGGATCATCCTGAGGTGTGCCGGAACCCATCGTGTTCCTCCCGCCTGGGGACTGGTATGTCTGTGAAGTTCTTGAGTTGCAGCAAGTGTGGGAAGGACGCTTTTGCGGTGCAAGTGGGACGGCGTTATTTCCCTCATGATTCCACAGCAGAAAAGGGCTTCATTTCACCTGCAGGGAAGAACTTCCTGGTTTTTCTCGAGTTGCGGCAGGTCCCTCTCGATTTATGATTGGAACCTCAGGGACCCGCTGGTGTGACATCAGGAAAGACCAGTCTCCATACAAGTTGCGAGGGGCCCTTTGGGATTCCTGTCCAGTCAGTGATGGGTCCTAGGTACTCGTCTGGAACTGCAGCCAGAACCTGAGGTTTCCTCTCCAGTGCTGACGAGAATTTTGATGTTCCCCTGGAGCCTCCACAGGAGAGTCAGGGCTCTTCTCAACTGGAGACATGCACGTCCGTTTTCCTCCCAAGCTGTAGCTGCAGTGTCAGGCTTCCCCTCGACTTGACCCCGGGATCTCTGTCTTTCCCTCGAGATGCCACAGACCTGTGGCACGAGCCACCGTGGTGTGAGGCGATATGCAGGTGACACTCGAGGTAGTGCAGGGAAATCAGGTTCATCTGGAGTGGACTGAGACATCTGCAGGACTTTTAGTTTGTTGGCACGACCCCTGGATATCTCGGCTTTCCTGTTGAGAGTGCCACCTCTTGAGATGTGACGGGAACGGTTGGAATCCTTTCCCAACGAAGCAGGGAAAAAAAACCCTCATCTCGAGCTCACGATGGGGAAACGAGACTCCACCAGAGGTGTGCCGGGATCCTTAGTGTTCCTCCCGTGTGGGGACTGGTATGTTGGGGAACTTCTTGAGTTGCAGAAAGGGTGGAAAGGATGCTTGCGAGGTTCAAGTGGGAAGGATAGATTTCCCTCGTGATGCCAGAGCAGAAAAGGGCCTCATCTCACCTGCAGGGGAGAACCTCCTGGTTTTCTCCTGGTTTATGGCAGGTCCCTCTCAAGTTACAATGGGGACATCAGGGACCCGCTGGCGTGGCCTCAGTAAAGACCAGTCTCCATACTAGTTGCGAGGGGCCCCTCGGGATTCCTGTCCAGTCATTGTCAGATCCTAGGTACACGTCTGTAACTGCAGCCAGAACCTGAGGATTCCTCTCCAGTGCTGACATGGATATTCGGGTTCCTCTGGAGTCTCCACAGGAGAGTCAGGATTCTTCTCCAGTGGAGACATGCATGTCCGTTCTCCTCCCAAGCTGTTGCAGCAGTGTCAGGCTTCCCAACGAGTTGACACAGGAATCTGTGGCTTTCCCTCGAGGTGACACAGGGCTGTCAAATTTGCCACCGTGGTGTGATTCGGTGATCAGGGTGGCCTTCGAGGCAGTGCAGGGATATCAGGTTCATCTGGAGTGGACTGAGACATTTGGGAGTCTTTTGGAATAGTGGCATGACCCCTGGAGTTCCTCTCATCTTTACTGTTGAGAACATGCCCTCTTACTGTGTGACGGGAAAGCCAGAACCCTTTCCTGTTGAAGCAGGGAAAGGATATTTCATCGGGAGCAGAGGAGGGGGAAAGGGGGCTCCTCTTGAGTTGTGGTGGGACCCTCAGTGTTCCTTTCGAGTGGAGATGGTTATGTCTGGAAACTTCTTGAGTTGTAGCAAGGCTGTGAAGGAACATTTGAGGTTCAGGAGGGAAGGCCGGTTTTCGCTTGGGTTGCTACAGCAGAAAACGGCCTTATCTCACCTGGAGGGGAGAACCTCCTGGTTTTTTCTCGAGTTGCAGCTGGTCCCTCTCGAGTTACGACGGGGACCTCACGGACCCGCTGGCGTGGCCTCAGGAAAGACCAGTCTCCATATGAGTTGCGAGGGGACCCTCGGGCTTCCTTTCCAGTCAGTGTCAGGTCCTAGGTACTCATCTGGAACTGCAGGCAGAACCTGAGGTTTCCTCTCCAGTGCTGGCATGGAACTTGGGGTTTCTCTGGAGTCTCTCAAGGGGAGTCAGGCCTCGTCTCCTATGGTTAGATGCACTTTCCTCCCGAGCTGTAGCTGCAGTGTCAGGCTTCCCCTCGACTTGACCCAGGGATCTCTGTCTTTCCCTCAAGATGCCACAGGCCTGTGGCAAGAGCCACCGTGGTGTGAGGCAATACACAGGTGACACTCGAGGTAGTACAGGGAAATCAGGTTTATCTTGAGTGGACTGAGACCTCTGGGGGACTTTTAGTATGTTGGCACGACCCCTGGAGATCTTGGGTTTCCTGTTGTGAGCGCCAATTCTTGAGATTTGACAGAAACACCGGGAATCCTTTCCCGAAGAGGCAGGGAAAAGACCCTCATCTCGAGGTCACGATGGGGAATCGAGGCTCCTCCTGAGTTGTGCCGGGACCCTTCGTGTTCCTTCCTTTTGGGGACTGGTATGTCGGGGAACTTCTTGAGTTGCAGCAAGGGTGGGAAGGACGCTTGAGAGGTTCAAGTGGGAACGCATGATTTCCCTCGTGATGCCACAGCAGAATAGGGCCTCATCTCACCTGCAGGGGAGAACCTCCTGGTTTTTCTCCAGTTGCGGCAGGTCCCTCTCTGTGGCTTTCCCACGAGGTGCCACAGGGCTGTCGCAGATGCCACCGTGGTGTGATTCTATACTCAGGGTGACCTTCGAGGCAGTGCAGGGAAATCAGGTTCATCTGGAGTGGACTGAGACTTTTGGGGGTCTTTTCAAATGGTGGCATGACCGCTGGAGTTCCTCTCGACATTCCTGAGAGCACGCCCTCTTGCTGTGCAATGGGAATGGCAGAATCCTTTCCTGTCGAAGCAGGGAAAGGATCCCTCATCGGTAGTTGAGGAGGGGGAAAGGGTGCTCCTCTTGAGTTGTGGTGGGCCTCTCAGTGTTCCTCTCGAGTGGAGATGGTTATGTCGGGGAACTTCTTGGGTTGTAGCAAGGCTGTGAAGTACCCTTTGAGTTTCATGAAAGGACGGTTTTCTCTTGGGATGCCGCAGCAGAAAACAGCCTCATCTCGCCTGGAGGGGAGAACCTCCTGGTTTTTCTCCAGTTGTGGCAGGTTCCTCTCGAGTAATGATGGGGACTGCAGGGACCCTCTTGTGTGGCCTCAGGAAAGGCCAGTCTCTGTGCGAGTTGAGAGGGGCTCCTCAGGATTCCTCTCCAGTCGGTGCCGGGTCCTAAGTCCCCGTCTGGCGCCGAAGCTGGAACCTGAGGTTTCCTCTCCAGTGCTGGCATGGAACTTGGGGATTCTCTGGAGTCTCTCAAGGGGAGTCAGGCCTCGTCTCCTGTGGTTGCATGCACGTCTGCTTTCCTCCCGAGCTGTAGCTGCAGTGTCAGGCTTCCCCTCGACTTGACCCCACGATCTCTTTCTTTCCCTCGAGATGCCACAGGGCTCTGGCCTGAGCCACCGTGCTGTGAGGCGATACACGGCTGACACTTGAGGCAGGCAGGGAAATCAGCTTCATATGGTGTGGACTGAGACATCTGAGGTACTTTTAGTGTGTTGGTACGACCCCTGGAGATCTCGGCTATGTTGTTGTAAATGCCACCTCTTGAGATGCGATCAGAACGGCGGCAATCCTTTCCCAACGAAGCAAGGAAAGCGACTCTCATCTCGAGCTCAGAGGGGGAATCGGGGCTCCATCTTGGTTTGTGCCGGGACACTCGGTGTTCCTCCCGCGTGGGGACGGGTATGTCGGGGAACTTCTTGAGTTGCATCAAGGGTGGGAAGGACCCTTGCGAGGTTCAAGAGAGAAGGCGTGATTTCCCTCGAGACGCCACAGCAGAAAAGGGACTCATCTCTCCTGCAGGGGAGAATCTCCTGGTTATTCTCGAGTTGCGGTAGGTCCCTCTCGAGTTATGACGGGGACCTCAGGGACCCGCTGGCGTGGCCTCAGGAAAAACCACTCTCCATGCGAGTTGCAAGGGGCCCCTCGGCGTTCCTCTCCAGTCAGCGTCAGGTCTTAGATCCTCATGGGGAACTGCCGACAGAACCTGAGGTTTCCTCTCCAGTGCTGACATGGATCTTGGGGTCCTCTGGAGTCTCCACAGGAGAGTCAGGACTCTGCTCGAGTGGCGACATACACGTCCGCTTTCCTCCCGTGCTGTAGCAGCATGTCAGGCTTCCCGACGAGTTGATACAGGGACCTGTGACTTTCCCTCGAAGTGCCACAGGGCTGTCGCACGTGCCACCATGGTGTGATTCGATGCTCGGGGTGACCTCGAGGCAGGGCAGGGAAATCATGTTAATCTGGAGTGGACTGAGATATTTGCGGGTCTTTTGGAATGGTGCAAGAACCCTGGAGTTCCTCTCGACTTTCCTGTCATGAGCACGTCCTCTTGCTGTGCGACAGGAACTCCAGAATCCTTTCCCCACGAAGCAGGGCAAGGAACCGTCATTTGGAGTGAAGGAGGGGGAAAGGTGGCCACTCTGGGGTTGTGGTTGGACCCTCAGTGTTCCTCTCGAGTGGAGACGGGTATGTCGGGGAACTTCTTGAGTTGCAGCAAGGGTGTGAAGGACCCTTTGAGGTTCAGGAGGCATGGCGAGATTTCTCTCAGGATGCTACAGCAGAAAACGGCTTCATCTCGCTTGGAGGGGAGAACCTCCTGGTTTTTCTCGAGTTGTGGCAGGTCCCTCTCGATTTAAGATGGGGACCTCAGGGAATCGCTTGCGAGGTCTCTGGAAGGGCCAGTCTCCGTGAGAGTTGAGAGGGGCCTGTCGGGATTCCTCTCCAGTCGGTGCCGGGTCCTAAGTCCCCATCTGGAGCCGAAGCTGGAGCCTGAGGTTTCCTCTCCAGTGCTGGCATGGATCTTGGGGTTACTCTGGAGTCTCCCCAGGGGAGTCAGGCCACCTCTCCTGTGGTTACATGCACGTACACTTTCTGCCCGAGCTGTTGCAGCAGTGTCAAGCTTCCCCTCGAGTTGAGCCAGGGATCTCTGTCTTTCTCTCGAGATGCCACAGGGCTGTGGCTTGAGCCACCGTGCTGTGAAGCGATACACGGGTGACACTCGAGGCAGGGCAGGGAAGTAAGTTTCATCTGAAGTGGACTGAGACATCTGAAGTACTTTTAGTATTTTGGCACTACCCCTGGAGATCTCGGCTATCTTGTTGAAAACGCCACCTCTTGAGATGCGATCAGAATGGTGGCAATCCTTTCCCAACGATGCAGGGAAAGCAACTCTCATCTCGAGCTCATTAGGGGGCATCGGGGCTCCTCCTGGTTTGTGCCAGGACACTCGGTGTTCCTCCCGCATGGGGACGGGTATGTCGGGAACTTCTTGAGTTGCAACAAGGGAGGGAAGGACCCTTGCGAGGTTCAAGAGGGAAGGCGTGATTTCCCTCGAGACGCCGCAACAGAAAAGGGCCTCAAATCGCCTGCAGGGGAGAACCTCCTGGTTTTTCTCGAGTTGCGGCAGGTCCCTCTTGTGTTACGATGGGGACCTCAGGGACCCGCTGGCGTGGCCTCAGGAAAGACCAGTCTCCATGCGATTTGAGAGGGGCCCCTTGGGGTTCTTCTCCAGTCAGTGTCAGGTCTTAGATCCTCATCTGGAACTGTGGCCAGAACCTGAGGTTTCTTCTCCAGTGCTGACATGGATCTTGGAGTTCCTCTGGCGTCTCCACAGGAGAGTCAGGACTCTTCTCGAGTGGCGACATACACGTCCGCTTTCCTCCGAAGCTGTAGCAGCAGTGTCAGGCTTCCCGACGAGTTGACACAGGGATCTGTGGATTTCCCTCGAGGTGCCACAGGGCTATCGCACGTGCCACCATGATGCGATTCAATGCTCGGGTTGACTTTCGAAGCAGGGCAGGGAAATCATGTTCATCTGGAGTGGACTGGGATATTTGGGGGTCTTTTGGAATGGGGCAAGAACCCTGGAGTTCCTCTCGACTTTCCTGTTGTGAGTACGTCCTCTTGCTGTGCGACAGGAATGCCAGAATCCTTTTCCCTCGAAGCAGGGAAAGGAACCGTCATTTGGAGTAAAGGAAGGGGAAAGGTGGCCACTCTGGAGTTGTGGTGGGACCTTCAGTATTCCTCTCAAGTGGAGACGGGTATGTTGGGGAACTTCTTGAGTTGCAGCAAGGGTGTGAAGAACCTTTGAGGTTCAGGAAGGAAGGCGTGATTTCTCTCGGGATGCCGCAGCAGAAAACGGCCTCATCTCGCCTGGAGGGGAGAACTTCCAGGTTTTTCTCGAGTTGTGGCAGGTCCCTCTTGATTTAAGATGGGGACCTCAGAGACCTACTCGCTAGGCCTCTGGAAAGACCAGTCTCCGTGAGAGTTGAGAGAGGCCCGTCGGGTTTCCTCTCCAGTCAGTGCTGGGTCCTAAGTCCCTGTCTGGAGCCGAAGCTGGAACCTGAGGTATCCTCTCCAGTGCTGGCATGGATCTTGGGGTCCCCCTGGAGTCTCCCCAGGGGAGTCAGGCCTCGTCTCCTGTGGTTACATGCACGTACGCTTTCCACCCGAGCTGTTGCAGCAGTTTCAAGTTTTCCGTCGAATTGACCCTGGGATCTCTGTCTTTCCCTCGAAATGCCACAGGGCTGTGGCATGAGCCACCATGCTGTCAGGCGATACACGGGTGACACTCGAGGCAGGGCAGGGAAGTAAGGTTCATCTGGAGTGGACTGAGACATCTGAGGGACTTTAAGTATGTTGGCACGACCCCTGGAGATCTCGGCTATCCTGTTGAAAACGCCACCTCATGAGGTGCGATCAGAACGGCGGCAGTCGTTTCCCAACGAAGCAAGGAAAGCGACTCTCATCTCGAGCTCATGAGGGGGAATCGGGGCTCCTCCTGGTTTGTGCTGGGACCCTCAGTGTTCCTCCCGCGTGGGGACGGGTATGTCGGGGAACTTCTTGAGTTGCAGCAAGGGTGGGAAGGACCCTTGAGAGGTTCAAGAGGGAAGGCGTGATTTCCCTCGAGACACCACAGCAGAAAAGGGCCACATCTCTCCTGCAGGGGAGAATCTCCTGGTTTTTCTCAATTTGCGGTAGGTCCCTCTCGAATTAAGATGGGGACCTCAGGGACCCACTGTTGTGGCCTCAGGAAAGACCACTCTCCATGCAAGTTGAGAGGGGCCCCTTGGGATTCCTCTCCAGTTGGTGCCGGATCCTATGTCCTTGTCTGGAGCTGAAGCTGGAACATGAGTTTTCCTCTCCAGTGCTGGCATGGATCTAGGGGTTCCTCTGGAGTCTCCTCAGGGGAGTCAGGCCTCGTCTCCTGTGGTTACTTGCATGTCCGCTTTCCTCCCGAGCTGTAGCAGCAGTGTCAGGGTTCCCATTGAGTTGACACAGGGATCTGTGGCTTTCCCTCGAGAGGTCACAGGCCTGTGGCATGAGCCACCGTGGTATGATGCGATACGCTGGTGACACTCAAGGAAGTGCAGGGAAATCAGGTTCATCTGGAGTGGACTGAGACATCTGGGGGACTTTTAGTATGTTGGCACGACCCCTGGAGATCTTGGCTTTCCTGTTGAGAGCTCCACCTCTTGAGATGCGACGGGAACGGCGGGAATCCTTTCCTGACGAAGCAGTGAAAAAGACCCTCATCTTGAGCTCACGATGGGGAAACGAGGCCCCTGTGAGGTGTGCTGGGACCCTCAGTGTTCCTCCCGCTTGGGGACGGGTATGTTGGGGAAATTCTTGAGTTGCAGCAAGGGTGAGAAGGATGCTTGCGAGGTTCAAATGGGAAGGCCTGATTTCCCTCGTGACGCCACAGCAGAAAAGGGCCTCATCTTGCCTGCTTGGTAGAACCACCTGGTTTTAATCGAGTTGCTGCAGGTCCCTCTCGAGTTACGATGGGGACCTCATGGACCCGCTGGCACTAGGGACCTGCCGCAACTCGAGAAAAACCAGGAGATGCTCCCCTGCAGGCGAGATGAGGCCCTTTTCTGCTGTGGCATCATGAGGGAAAAAACGCCTTCCCACTTGAACCTTGCAAGCGTCCTTCCCACCCTTGCTGCAACTCAAGAAGTTCCCCGACACACCAGTCTCCATGCGGGAAGAACCCTGTGGGTCCCGGCACACCTCAGGAGGAGCCGAGTTTCCCCACTGTGAGCTCGAGATGAGGGTCTGTTTCCCTGCTTCGTCGGGAAAGCATTCCCGCCATTCCCGTAACATCTCAAGAGGTGGTGCTCTCAAGACGAAAGCCGAGATCTCCAGGGGTCGTACCAGCATCCTAAAATTTTCCCAAATGTCTCAGTCCACTCCAGATGAACCTGATTTCCCTGCACTACCTCGAGTGTCACCCGCATATCGCCTCACACCACAGTGGCTTNTAACATCTCAAGAGGTGGTGCTCTCAAGACGAAAGCCGAGATCTCCAGGGGTCGTACCAGCATCCTAAAATTTTCCCAAATGTCTCAGTCCACTCCAGATGAACCTGATTTCCCTGCACTACCTCGAGTGTCACCCGCATATCGCCTCACACCACAGTGGCTTGTGCCACAGGCCTGTGGAATCTCGAGGGAAAGACAGAGATCCCGGGGTCAAGTCGAGGGGAAGCCTGACACTGCAGCTACAGCTCAGGAGGAAAGCGGACGTGCATGCAACTACAGGAGACGAGGCCTGACTCCACTTGAGAGACTCCAGAGAAACCGCAATTTCCTTGCCAGCACTGGAGAGGAAACCTCAGGTTCCAGCTTCGGGTCCAGACGGGGACTTAGGACCCGGCACCGACTGGAGAGGAATCCCGAGGAGCCCCTCTCAACTCGAACGGAGACTGGCCTTTCCTGACGCCACGGGAGAGGGTCCCTGAGGTCCCCGTCCTAACTCCAGAGGAACCTGCCGCAACTCGAGAAAAACAAGGAGGTTCTCCCCTCCAGGCGAGACGAGGCCGTTTACTGCTGCGGCATCCCAAGAGAAAACCGGTCTTCCCTCCTGAACCTCAAAGGGTCCCTCACAGCCTTGCTACAACCCAAGAAGTTCCCCAACATAACCATTTCTACTCGAGAGGAACACTGAGGGTCCCACCACAACTCAAGAGGAGCCCCCTTTCCCCCTCCTCCGCTCCCAGTGAGGGATCCTTTCCCTGTTTCGACAGGAAAGGACTCTGGCATTCCTGTCGCACAACAAGAGAGCGTGCTCTAAAGAGGAAAGTCGAGAGGAACTCCAGGGGTCATGCCACCAATCCAAAAGACCCCCAAATGTCTCAGTCCACTCCAGATGAATCTGATTTCCCTGTACTGCCTCAAAGGTCACCCTGAGCATTTCATCACACCACGGTGGCATCTGCGACAGTCCTGTGGCCCCTCGAGGGAAAGCCACAGATCCCTGTGTCAATTCGTCGGGAAGCCTGACACTGCTGCTACACCTTGGGAGGAAAACGGACATGTATGTCTCCACTTGAGAAGAGTCCTGACTCTCCTGTGGAGACTCCAGATCAAACCCAAGATCCATGTCAGCACTGGAGAGGAAACCTCAGGTTCTGGCTGCAGTTCCAGACGAGTAACTAGGACCCGACAATGACTAGACAGGAATCCCGAGGGGCCCCTCGCAACTCGTGTGGAGAGTGGTCTTTCCTGAGGCCATGCCAGCGGGTCCCTGAGATCTCAGTCGTAACTCGAGAGGGACCTGCCGCAACTCGCGAAAACCAGGAGATTCTCCCCTGCAGACGA
>SJYT01065699.1:61351-87774 GCA_006410635.1 Cephalophus harveyi | reverse complement strand
ATTTTGAGCATTACTTTACTAGCATGTGAGATGAGTGCAATTGTGCGGTAGTTTGAGCATTCTTTGGCATTGCCTTTCTTTGGGACTGGAATGAAAACTGACCTTTTCCAGTCCTGTGGCCATGACGCTAAAATAATAGCATGCGTGTGTTAGTCGCTCAGTTGTGTCTGACTCTTTGCGACCCCATAGACTGTAGCCCACCAGGCTCCTCTGTTAAAGTGATTTTCCAGGCAATAATACTGGAGTTGGAGTGAAGATCCTTCTCCAGGGGATCTTCCTCAGGTATTGAATCTGGTCCTCCCGCATTGCAGACAAACTCTTTACTGTCTGAGCCAGATAATAGAGAGAAAGGGATTAAGAATAGCATGGGCAAAAGAACACACACACACACCATACATGCATGCAAAATATTTTGTGTAGCTGGGCATATAGCTTGTTCACAGAGAGAATGCTGGCAGTTGAGGCTAATCAGGCAGACCAGATAAGGAATGACCTAATAAGATTCATGTGTTTGTCAGGGTAAATAATACTAGATGCTAGGATAATTCATAAATCCCAGTGGCTTAAGAAATGTAAGTTTATCTCTTGCACACATAAAATAATTCAATTGAGTGTCTGGTGGACACCCTTACATGTGATAATTCTAGGAATCTGGCATATTCTTCCTCATGGTGCCATCAGCTTCAAGAAGTATCTGATACACTGCCCTTCTTGCAGAAAGGCTGTGCTCTGCATTGTGATCAGGGCAATCTCATATCTCAACATCCAACACTAGACAAAGGAAAAGAGCTGTAAATAACCACCAGCTCTAATCATACTGAAGTAGCTGTGAGGCAGTTCTCATAGGTTGATTTCATGCACAGAGTCAGTAATGAATCAGAGTTTTTAATCTTTGAGTTTTCTGTGGTTTGAGGCACAATAAAATGTTGTACTTTTGACCATTTAAACAAAAGACGTATCTGGTTAATGGTATCAAGTGTTCCCGAGAGGTCAGTCTAAGAAGATCTGAAAAGTACCTGCTGCATATGGCAGTTAAGAGGTCACTGGTGATGATTTCAGTGGCTGTTTCATTGGAGCATTTGGACAGAAGCAACAAGGTAGTTGAAGGGTGAAAGAGAGGTGAGAAAGAGGAGCTAGTAAACGTCAATTACTCCATAAACATCTTGAAGAAAAAAAGAAAATGAAGATTATAGATCAAGGGAGGCTTATTTGAGGGTTTTCTTAAAAATTATTTGTTTTGTCTACTTTTACCATGAGAGAGAATCGAACATAATTATACATTGAGGTAAAAGAACCATTAGTTTGTTTAGAGGAAAAGGTTGCAGGTGCTGAGAACAAAGTAATCATTGATTAAGAGAAGCCCCAGAGTAGGCAAAAGGCCATGATATTCAGAGGACAGATAAAAGGGTTTAGCCTTACACTGGAGGCCTTATGCTCTGTCCATTGACCTTACAGAGAAGCAGAAGAGAAAAGGGAAACCAATTTTAAGACCTTTTCATGAATGTCAAGGACAGTGTTTGAGGTCCAAGCATATGTCTATGATAATTCAAGTAATTAAGAAATAAACTATCTACTTTAAAACAATTATGAATCATAAGGTATGAGATATTCAATCTATTCATGAAAGGTCTGGAAGGCTACTTAATTTTCTTCATTGAATATGGCTCCTGCTCACTGAATGTGTTTAAACAGCCAGACATTTCATTTATAGACTTAAGAGATACACGTATATTAAATTAATATATGATTTTAACCATTACTTTGGAATGTTTAATAATGTAAATCTTTGAAAAGTTTGAAAACGTGTATTAGATAGTGGTGGAGTAATTTTTCAGTTTCTTTGTATGTAAAGAAATGGAATGTAATTCCATTTTTCTTTTCACAGAAATAGAGCAATTTAATTTTTTGTATTTGATTAAAAATATATTAAAGAACAAATCATAACATTCTTAATGTAAGCATTTTGTGCATTTTCCATTGTTTTGAAGAAGATTAGGGCAAAGTTCTAAGACATTTTTGTTTATATATCAAGACAAAATGTTATCTCAAAGGCCATATAAAAAGACTAAAGGAACCATTTGCTTGATTTTATTTATACTAAATTATTCTGTTAGATTTGCCATTTTACTTTTAGATGTTAGATAATTGGGTCTATTCTGCTTTTCTCCTTGTAGAATCCACAGGATCCACAAGTGTGATTAATTCTAAAGTGTTAGGTAGACTGTCAATGTATTCTAATGAGCTTAGAGGAGTTTACCACTCTGGCTTCACTTTGCCTTTTCTAAAAGGCAGAAATTTACTGGCTTTTTTTGAATCATAGAATCTAAGTGTAAAAAGAAAGCTTAGACAGCTTCACAGCTACCACACACTAACACGTGCACGAATTCTTTCATTTGTGTATGTTTGATAAGATACTAGGACTTCCCTGATAGCTCAGTTGGCAAAGAATTTGCCTACAATGTAGAAGACCTGGGTTCAATCCCTGGGTTGGGAAGATCACCTGGAGAAGGGAAAGGCTACTTACTCCAGTATTCTGGCCTGGAGAATGCCATGGACTATATAGTCCACAGGGTGGCAAAGAGTCAGACACAACTGAGCGACTTTCATTTCACTACCTCTATATCCTTATCGCATATCCATCTCGCCTTGCTGTCTATCAGCAACACTAGCCTTCTCTCAATTTCCAAAGCTCCTTTCAATCTCAAGGACATCTCACATTCTATTCTATTCTACCTACAATACTCTCTGCCTTGATCTGTCCCTTGGTCTGGCTGATACCTGCTTTTCTTAGAAGTCTCTATAATTCAGGTCCACTGACAAAACATGGTTTGCTGCAGGAGGGAATGGCAAAACACTCCAGTATTCTTGCCTTGAGAACCCCACGAACAGCATGAAAAGGCAAAAATATATTACACCAGGAGTTGAGCCCTGAAGGTGAGAAGGGATCTAATATGGTACTAGGGAAGAGCAAAGAAATAGCTGCAGAAAGAATGAAGAGGCTGGGCCAAAGGAGAATGATGCTCAGTTGTGGATGTGTCTGGTGGTGATATTAAAGTCTGATGTTGTAAAGAACAATATTGCATAGGAACCTGGAATGTTAGGTCCTTGAATCACGGCAAATTGAACATGGCCAAGCAGGAGATGTCAAGAGTGAACATCAACATCTTGGGAATCAGTGAACTAAAATGGATGGGAATGGGCGAATTTAACAGATGACCACTATATCTACAACTGTGGGCAAGTATCCCTTAGAAGAAATGGGGTAGCTCTCATAGTCAACCTAAGAGTCAAAAATGCAGTACTTGGGTGAACACTCAGAAATGACAGAATGATCTTGCTTGGTTTTCAAGGCAAATCGTTCAACATCACAGTGATCCCCATCTGTGTTCCAATCTATAATGCCAAAGAAGCCAAAGTTAAACAGTTCTATGAAGATCTACATGACCTTCTAGAACTAACACCAAAAAAAAAAAAAAAAACCCACAAAGGTGTCCTTATCATCATGAGGGATTGGAATGCAAAAGTAGCAAGTCAAGAAATACTTGAAGTAACTGGCAAGTTTGGCCTTGGAGTAAAAAATGAAGTAGGGTAAAGGCTAACAGAGTTTGTCAAGAGAGCACACTGGTCATAGCAAACACCATTTTCCAACAACACAAGAGATGACTCTACATGTGGACATCACCAGATGGTCAATACCAAAATCAGCAGCTGAAGATGGAGAAGCTCTAAACAGTCAGCAAAAAAAAAAAAAAGACCTGAAGCTAACTGTGGCTCAGATCATGAGCTCTTAATTGAAAAATTCAGGCTTAAACTGAATAAAGTCGGGAAAACCACTAGACCATTCAAGTATGACATAAATCAAATCCCTTATGATTATACAGTGGAAGTCACAAATAGATTCAAGGGATTAGACAATGGCACCCCACTCCAGTACCCTTGCCTGGAAAATCCCATGGACGAAGGAGCCTGGTAGGCTGCAGTCCATGGGGTCACGAAGAGTCGGACATGACTGAAGCTACTTAGCATAGCATAGCATCAGACAGAGTGCCTGAAGAACTATGGATGGAGGTTTGAAACATTGTACAGGATGCAGTGACCAAAACTATCCCCAAGAAAAAGAAATGTAAGAAGGCAAAGTGGTTTTCTGAAGAGGCTTCACAAATAGTACAAATAGCTGAGAAAAGAAGAGAAGTGAAAAGCAAGGGAGAAAGGGAAAGATATACTTAACTGAATAAGGAGTTCCAGAGAATAGCAAGGAGAGATAAGAAGCCTCATTAAGGGAACAATGCAAAGAAATAGAGGAAAACAATTTCAAGAAAATAGGAGATACTAAGGGAACATTTCATGAAAAGATGAGCACAATAAAGAACAGAAATGGGAAGGACTTAACAGAAGCAGAAGAGATTAAGAAGAAGTGGCAAGAATCCACAGAAGAACTATATAAAAAAGATCTTAATCACCCAGATAATTACAATGGTGTGGTCATTCACCTAGAACCAGACATCCTGGAGTGTGAAGTCAAATGGGCCTTAGAATACATCACTACAGACAAACATAGTGGATGCGATGGAATTCCAGCTGAGCAAGTTAAAATCCTAAATGATGATGCTGTCAAAGTGGTGCACTCAATGTCAGCAAGTTTCGAAAACTCAACAGTGGCCATGGGACTGGAACAGGTCAATTTTCATTCCAGTCCTAAAGAAGGGCAATCTGAAAGGATATACAAACAATCTTACAATTGTACTCATTTCCCATGCTGTATATTGTCACCCTGCTTATTTAACTTATTTGTAGAGCACATCACGTGAAATGCCAGGATGTATGAATCACATGCTGGACTCAAGATTACCAGGAGAAATATCAACAACCTCAGATATGCAGATGATGCCACTCTAATGGCAGAAAGCAAAGCCTCTTGATAAGGGTGAACAAGGAGAGTGAAAAGGCTGGCTTAAAACTCAGTATTCAAGAAATAAGATCATGGCATCCAGTCCCATCACTTCATGGCGAATAGGAGAGGAAAAAGTAGAAACAGTGACATATTTTCTTTTCTTAGCCTCCAAAATCACTGTGGATGGTGACTACAGTCACAAAATTAAAAGCACTTGCTCCTTAAAGGAAAACTATGACAAACCTAGACAGTGTATTAAAAAGCAGAGATATCACTTTGCCAACAAAGGTCCATATAGTCGGTTATGGGTTTTCCAGTAGTCATATACAGATGTGAGAGTTGGACCATAAAGAAGGCTGAGCACCAAAGAATTGATGCTTTCGAATTGTGGTGATGGAGAAGACTCTTGAGAGTGCCTTGGACAGCAAGGAGATCAAACCAATCAATCCTCAAGGAAATCAATCCTGAATATTCATTGGAAGGACTGATGCTGAAGCTGTAGCTACAATATTTTGACCACCTGATGCGAAGAACCAACTCACTGGAAAAGGCCCTGATGCTGGAAAAGATGGAGGGCAGGAGAAGGGGTCAAGAGGATGAGATGATTGAATAGCATCACCGACTCAATGGATATGTGTTTGAGAAAACTTTGGGAGATAGTGAAGGACAAGGAAGCCTGTCGTGTTGCAGGCCATGGGATCACAAAGAGTTAGACGCAGCTTAGTCACTGAACAACAACAATAATTCAGGCCACTGCTCTAAAGAAATCTTTTCTTGGCTGACCTCCAAAATTAGCTTAAATCCCCCCTTTAAATGTTCTCTTTATTTTCATTTATCATTTTGTCATATCACATATAATAAAAGTTATATTTAATTAATTTGTAGTTTATCTAATGACTGTGCCACTAAATGCTAATCTCCATGAAATCAGAAACTATACCTGTTTTGCTCTTTCCTGTATTCCTAGGTCCTAGGTGAATGCCTGGAACATAGTAGATATACAATAAAAGGTTTTAAATAAATAAAGAATAATGTTACCGAGCATTTTATACTGAAAAATACTTCCTGAATTGTAAAGAATCCTTGTTCCTAAGAAACTCATAGTGTATTGGGGCAGAAGTCATGTAAACATGTAATTACATTAGTGGCTAAGAAGTCAAATGTTGGACTGAAATCCTGGCTTCTTCCCATACTAACTTTTTATCATTGAGCAAAGAACAGGATCTACCCAAGGCTCTGTTTCCTCCTCTGTAAAATGAGTGAAATTATATTATCAACCTAAGGCAGAAAGTGTGCACTACTTCACTCACTACTCACTTCAGTTCCATTATATCTCACCATTCTACCACAGAGCCTGAAACAAGTCAAACTTCATTTGTAACCTTCAAGCTAAGGTTCCCCTTGAGATTTGGTTCCACTGAGCAACTTAGAGGCAAAAGAGAGTTGCAAAATAGCAACTACATGTAATAAGTACAGTGGTAAAGATATCTGGTTCCTTTTAGACAGTCCCAGTCAAATGTCTTAAATCTGGGCTTAGGCACTGATCCTCAAGGGTGAGTACTTCTTCTAGAATAGTCAGATAGCGTAAGTAGTGTGCATTACTTCTATTGGCATTAACTCTAGATGCCTTGTTTCTGATTGTGAAACTCCAAGCTTGGTTCTGTAGCCCTCCCCAAGACTGCGTGAGCTACATAGTACCTAGAATAAACTCTTGTCTGTTTCAGACAGCTAAAGAGGATTCCATAGTCTGCAACACTGAAATCTGGAAGATTTACTAACAGTTTGTTGAAAGGATTAAATCTAAGTGGAAACTTTATCCTTGAGATTAGAATGCAATGACTGCAGCAAATCAAACCAATACCACATTTGTCAAAAACTTATTGTTAGTTTCTCTAATTTTTTTTATCAATTCTGTTCCTCAAAGTTTCTTAAGATGTCAGATTCTTGATTGATTACATGTACATATGGGTACTGTTAAAGTTTTGACAAGTGCTCAGTTAAGTTGCTATTAAAAATATATGTATATGCTACTAAAAATATATACATATATTTAGAGAGAGGAATTTGGCTAGAAGAATATACTTAATTATATTACATTATTTTTTCTTCATATCTGTCTTCATATTTCTTCATAAATAAATGTGTATTATTTTTATATCTTTAGAAAGACAAGCCTTTTAGCTATGAATCTCTCCACATTTGTATTGTCCTTTCATTTTGGGGGGCTTCCTGGTGACTCAGATGGTAAAGAATCTGCCTGCAATGAGGGAAAACACAGGTTTTATCCTGGGTTGGAAAGATCCTCTGGAGAAGGGAATCTACCCATTCCAGTCTTCTTGTCTGAAGAATTCCATGGACAGAAGAACCTGGCAGGCTACAGTCCATGGGGTTGCAAAAGAGTTGGACATGCCTCAGTGGCTTTCACTTTCATTTTTTGAAGAAGTTCTCACATGCACTACTTTGACAACAACCCTGTAAAGTAATATTGCCATTATATAACATGCAAACTGAAACCAAGGAGACTAGTAATTGGCAGAGACAGTACCTGAATGCAGTTCTTCTAAGTTATATGCTTTCTTACTTCACCACTGTTGATCAACAGTTCATTAAGGGAAGTTCTCTGTAAAATGAAATACATTTGAATTATCAGGGCCAAATGAAGAATTTTTATTAGATCCTAGACTGTATCATTGATTTGGTCCTCTATTTGGGGCAAGCTAATGTCTTTTTCAGTTCATTTCTAGCTGTTACATTGGATACCACAAACTTCTGATCAAGATGGTCCCATAAGTTCACAATACATAGCAATGAGAAATAAAGTGTAAGGCTAAAAATCTGAAAGAGAAGTCCAGTTCAAAAACAAGTGGACCAGAAATGCAACAGAACCCCAGATAGTACACACATTTGAGGGTTGGGGGCTGTTAGATTGTGATCCAGTAGCTCAGTTTCTGTATGGCAGAGGGACTAAAAGTGTTTTGTGCAAAACTGAAAGTGGGATCCAAAGTTAAAAGCCAAGGTCAAGGGCAAAGCAAGGGTCAGAAGGATGAATACCTAAAATCCAAAATTAAGAAAATACATAAATAAATTTAAACTAATAAGTACAGCCAACAAAATCAATGATCAATTTATCATTTCAGATAAATTAATTTCTTGAACCATTCTAATAGGTATGTTTAAAAGCTTCACCCTAATACCAAAACCTGACAAAGATGTCACCAAAAAAGAAAACTACAGGCCAATATCACTGATGAACATAGATGCAAAAATCCTTAACAAAATTCTAGCAATCAGAATCCAACAACACATTAAAAACATCATACACCATGACCAAGTGGGCTTTATCCCAGGGATGCAAGGATTCTTCAATATCTGCAAATCAATCAATGTAATTCACCACATTAACAAACTGAAAAATAAAAGCCATATGATTATCTCAATAGATGCAGAGAAGGCCTTTGACAAAATTCAACATCCATTTATGATAAAAACACTCCAGAAAGTAGGAATAGAAGGAACATACCTCAACATAATAAAAGCTATATTGAACAAACCCACAGCAAACATTATCCTCAATGGTGAAAAACTGAAAGCATTTCCCCTAAAGTCAGGAACAAGACAAGGGTGCCCACTTTCACCGCTACTATTCAACATAGTTCTGGAAGTTTTGGCCACAGCAATCAGGGCAGAAAAAGAAATAAAAGGAATCCAAATTGGAAAAGAAGAAGTAAAACTCTCACTGTTTGCAGATGACATGATCCTCTACATAGAAAATCCTAAAGACTCCACCAGAAAATTATTAGAGCTAATCAATGAATATAGTAAAGTTGCAGGATATAAAATCAACACACAGAAATCCCTGGCATTCCTATACACTAATAATGAGAAAGTAGAAAAAGAAATTAAGGAAACAATTCCATTCACCATTGCAACGAAAAGAATAAAATACTTAGGTATATATCTACCTAAAGAAACTAAAGACCTATATATGGAAAACTATAAAACACTGATGAAAGAAATCAAAGAGGACACTAATAGATGGAGAAATATACCATGCTCATGGATTGGAAGAATCAATATAGTGAAAATGAGTATACTACCCAAAGCAATCTACAGATTCAATGCAATCCCTATCAAGCTACCAGCGGTATTTTTCACAGAACTAGAACAAATAATTTCAAGATTTGTATGGAAATACAAAAAACCTCGAATAGCCAAAGCAATCTTGAGAAAGAAGAATGGAACTGGAGGAATCAACTTGCCTGACTTCAGGCTCTACTACAAAGCCACAGTCATCAAGACAGTATGGTACTGGCACAAAGACAGAAATATAGATCAATGGAACAAAATAGAAAGCCCAGAGATAAATCCACACACCTATGGACACCTTATCTTCGACAAAGGAGGCAAGAATATACAATGGAGTAAAGACAATCTCTTTAACAAGTGGTGCTGGGAAAACTGGTCAACCACTTGTAGAAGAATGAAACTAGATCACTTTCTAACACCACACACAAAAATAAACTCAAAATGGATTAAAGATCTAAACGTAAGACCAGAAACTATAAAACTCCTAGAGGAGAACATAGGCAAAACACTTTCTGACATAAATCACAGCAGGATCCTCTATGATCCACCTCCCAGAATACTGGAAATAAAAGCAAAAATAAACAAATGGGATCTAATTAAAATTAAAAGCTTCTGCACAACAAAGGAAACTATAAGCAAGGTAAAAAGACAGCCTTCTGAATGGGAGAAAACAATAGCAAATGAAGCAACTGACAAACAACTAATCTCAAAAATATACAAGCAACTTATGCAGCTCAACTCCAGAAAAATAAATGACCCAATCAAAAAATGGGCCAAAGAACTAAACAGACATTTCTCCAAAGAAGACATACGGATGGCTAACAAACACATGAAAAGATGCTCAACATCACTCATTATCAGAGAAATGCAAATCAAGACCACAATGAGGTACCATTTCACACCAGTCAGAATGGCTGCGATCCAAAAGTCTACAAGCAATAAATGCTGGAGAGGGTGTGGAGAAAAGGGAACCCTCTTACACTGCTGGTGGGAATGCAAACTAGTACAGCCACTATGGAGAACAGTGTGGAGATTCCTTAAAAAACTGCAAATAGAACTGCCTTATGACCCAGCAATCCCACTGCTGGGCATACACACCGAGGAAACCAGAATTGAAAGAGACACATGTACCCCAATGTTCATTGCAGCACTGTTTATAATAGCCAGGACATGGAAACAACCTAGATGTCCATCAGCAGATGAATGGATAAGAAAGCTGTGGTACATATACACAATGGAGTATTACTCAGCCATTAAAAAGAATTCATTTGAATCAGTTCTAATGAGATGGATGAAACTGGAACCTATTATACAGAGTGAAGTAAGCCAGAAAGAAAAACACCAATACAGTATACTGACACATATATATGGAATTTAGAAAGATGGCAATGATGACCCTGTATGCGAGACAGCAAAAGAGACACAGATGTATAGAACGGACTTTTGGACTCTGTGGGAGAGGGAGAGGGTGGGATGATTTGGGAGAATGGCATTGAAACATGTATACTATCATGTAAGAAAGAAGCACCAGCCTATGTTCCATACAGGATACAGGATGCTTGGGGCTGGTACACGGTTATGATCCAGAGAGAGGAAATGGGGTGGGATGTGGGAGGGGAATTCAGGATTGGGATCTCATATACACCCATGGTGGATTCATGTCAATGTATGGCAAAACCAATACGGTATTGTAAAGTAAAATAAAGTAAAAATTAAAAAAAAAAGAAAAATCAATAAATTTTTAATCAAAATAGGAAGATATAAAACTATGAGAGGTAAAGAGTAAAAAGAAAAAAAAAGAAAGGAATTCGAACTGTTGGGAATGAAAACTAGTGATCACTAACAATATCTGCCCTATTAGCTTACTAAACGGTGAGACCAGTATGAAGACTAGACAGGATAGTGCAAGCCTGTTTTTGTGAGTTGAAACACTTCACACTATGGAACGAGGAATACAGAGAATGGCCTGACAGATGTCTGGGTAGAGATCTCTAAGCCATGGGGCTGGCAAAGAACTGGGGTAATTTAAAGAGAGGGAAAGACAATCATCAAAGAGAAACGATACTGACAAATTTCACTTTATTCTAGAACTTGCTTAAAGAGCCAGTCTTCTGGGATACCCTGACTAGGATCTATATGTTAAGGAAGAAAGGATTTGTGACTTTTTAAGTGCCCACGAAATAGCTGCTCCTATATCTTACAGGGAAAGGAGAATGGGGAAAGGTACTATATAAATTAAGGCTATCGTTATCTTTCCCTTTTAGGGAAAACAAATTCACCACCTGGAGAGTAAATGTCTGCACGTGGAAAGTTTATGTTTTTTATAATGTGCATTTCTAGGATGGTATGTCTGAAATTAGGCATGCAAACTTGAATTTGTGTATGGTATATTCTCATGCAAATGTGTACAGGCATAACTTAGTGCTTGTTCTGTTCCACTCAAAAGTAGGTGGAGATATGAATATTATTGAGCAAGTATAATTTTCATACAAGTATTGTGTGGGCAGCTTCCATTCTGGTTAAGCATCTTAACAAAAATGAAAAGCTCAGATAAGAACAGTGAGATTTTGTAAGTGTTAACATTACAGCATGAATGTTTCTAATCTTTCTCTAAGCCTATTGCATCTTGAATTAGAAAGAATAGAGCCATTCAGGCCAGAAGGCAAATCGCTACATGGGGAAAATTGAGACAGAAATGCTTTTTCCTGTCTTTTAAAAAACATATTTATATATTTTTAGAGGAGAAAATGGTCATTTGGAATTCTCTGTTTGGCAAGTCAGACCAAGCATGATGTTTGACCTAGATTATAAATATTCTATGTTGTGAAACTGAAGCACTTGGAAATACTTTCAGATGAAATTCAGAATAATATAACGTAAGCCTTAAAACTCCACAGCCTCAGATCATATGAAAATTGATTCTGGCAGTGGTCGAAGTATATGAAGTGTGAATAAGCTGCACCTATCCTATAACTCACATGCTTTGTTTTGAAGAAACAACTGGAAATGTGACTTTGACCTCCCTACCATCTAATGAAATCCCAGGTGGTACTAATGGTAAAGAATCCCCCTGCCAATGCAGGAGACATAGCATGCACCACCTAATGAAATCAATGATTCTGATGTCTGAATAAAACACTTGGGAGCGGGAAAACAGCTGGAAATGTGAAAAGGGAAGGCCATTTTCTTGAATGTGAGCAAGGGGTAACCAATTTGCCTCTCTAGAAACATATCCAGGTCTGGGAAACAACAAAAAGAACGTGAAAAACAATTCTGTAACAAGATTCCTATAGTTTGGGAGGGTTTCATTTAGAACAAAGATATGGATGAGCTAAATCAGTAAGAGCTTTTTTGCTTGGTGACCTAAAGAACTTCAAAAAGCATTTCACCCAGTGATTGGTGCATAAGTAAAGGCTATATTTGGATGTGAAAATGGAGACACTTATAAAGATCTGATTTATGTATAAAATTGTGCCATCCTAAAATGAATAATGAAACTCTGCTTATAATTACACACCTGTTTCTTGAATCCATCCTTTGATTTCTATTCTTGGAGTCATCAGTGTTCTTACTACCTCTTACCTAAAATATTGCAATAACTTTCTAATGGTCTTCTGCCTTTAGTCTCCTCCCTGTCCAAAGCATTCTCCTGCTTAGAACTTTTCAGTGGCTCTCCACTGGCTACTAAGAACGAACATGGTAGTATTTTCTATGATCTGGAGTCAAAGAAACATTTCCAGTCTTATCTGCCATTACTTTTCTCCATGTACTTTATGCTACAAGTTGGCTAATCACCATTCCAAAAACATCCTCCAGAATATTTCTAAACACAAATATGATCTTGCTTTTGCCTAACTTAAAGACTTTTGTGACTTCCTATACTGTTGCTTTGTAAAATTAATCCTAAAGTTATTAGTCTATGTGATTCTCTAAATCTCGTACCTGTCAGGTTCTCTAGTCTGATCATCAGACCCCAACTCACTCTCCTCAAAACCTATAATGAAGCCACATGGAGCTACTTGTATGCATGCATGCTAAGTAGCTTCAGTTGTATCGGACTCATTGCAACCCTATGGACCATAGCCCACTAGGCTTCTCTGTCCATGGGATTCTCCAGGCAAGAATACTGGAGTGGGTGCCATGCCCTCCTCCAGGAGATCTTTCCAACCCAGGGATTGAACCCTCATTTCTTATGTCTCCCACGTTGGCAGGTGGGTTCTTTACCACTGGCGCCACCTGGGAAGCCCACTCATTTCTTGCCCTTAAACCTTGGTTAATGTTTTTTCCCCTCTATCTTGTATACCCTTCCCTGCATCTTCATGCCTTCAGTGCCCCGGGGTCCACATGGAAAAAAGAAAAAAAAAAAAAATCTTATTTTTTTCCAAGATTCAGCTCAAGCTCATCTTTTTTACAAAAGCCTTTCTATTTGCATAAAACTTGATTGCCATCTTCCTCACACACACCCATTGTTCTTGCTATAACCCAGTGCCAGGTATCTATTTTTATCATTAAAAACACCTTTTTTGCATTAACCATTTCCAATTATGTCTAAAACCTCATTAAGGTCAGGGACAATGTCTTATTTATCTTTGTAATCCTAGCACTGCACACAATGCAGAGCACAGAATATTGTTCAATAAATGGTGATGAAGTGCTAACTCCTTAAGAATAGGGCCTGTGGAATCCTCCTGGTGCTTAATGACCGTCTACTGAGAGAATGAATCCATGGTGGATACTTATTAATATAATCTTCATGCCATCTTTATGGAAAGTAGTCAAGTGCAGTGATAGTCAAGGCACCTCTTTCAGAGAGCACACTATATGTTGTAGAGTGGTTCTTCTCAAACTTTACCATGTCCATAAATCACCTGCAGATCCTGGGGAAAATGGTATTCTGCTTCAGTAGTTCTGAGTTAGTATATGCTGTTGGTCCTCAAACTGCCCTTTGAGTGACATAATTGTAGAGGACTCTAAGTTGAGAGATTTCACATGAGAGATTCAGAGAAAGTACAAGTAGCCCAAGGAAGTCAACAGAAGGGGGATCTACCTAGTGGTACCAGAGGTAGTACTCATCCAGGTAGGCTTTTGAGGCTATGCTGGGGGCTGAGGTTTTATCTTTATCACCTTTCTCTATCAATATGGCTTTCAGAATCAGGCTTTTCACCCCTTCACTCTGCAGCTGTGACTCAACCTGTATGATTTTTCTCAGTATAAGAGCTCCCCAGATTCCATTTTAAAACTCACCTGAAGCTGTTCTCCTCTCTGCTTTTCATAAACTTAAATTCTCTCTGCTTTATTGCTTAAACCCTGGAAATCCAATCTTCCCCATTTTCAGAAGCCTCACCAGCTGCCTGAATTATTTTGCCTCCATTTTAATCAGAAACAGCTTTTCCTTTTCCAGCAAATGCACCAGCTTCACCTCTGCAAAGACCAGTTTCCAGCTGCTGCTGCTGTGATTGATAAGTACAGATCTCACTCTGAAAGAATTGCTGCTCTCCCCACCCCACTTTCAGGAAAACATGAAGTAGTCAGGATTTTAAACTGTAGGGTGGCTTAGAAGAACACCAGCGTTCTTACTGTTGACTGATCAAATGTCATAAAGGAAAGCAAA
Organism: Cephalophus harveyi; assembly: GCA_006410635.1. NCBI lineage: Eukaryota > Metazoa > Chordata > Mammalia > Artiodactyla > Bovidae > Cephalophus > Cephalophus harveyi. The sequence continues at coordinate 73,186 of SJYT01065699.1, read as the reverse complement.
TGTAGGAGAGAAACTGGAGATTTGGCTGGCAGCTGCAAGAGCTTGTGAATTCATATAATATCATGGAAACTGCCAATGCTTTGCTAGTGTCAATTTATAATTAGAGATGCCATTTTAAGGTGAATTTTGACATTTACTGCTACTAGTTGACTTTTCCCAGTAATATCTAGTTTCATATTATAGTTCTGTCTCTTTCTTCAGGAAGTTAAGTAAATCGAGAGGTTTCAGAGTCAAACCAGGAAACCATGAGCATGTTATAAAACCATTTCACAGATGCTTTAACCTCTGCACCACCAGGGAAGCCCCATCTTAAAATATAAGCCATTATTATCACAAACACACACAAAGATAAGCATATACATATTTATAATTTAATTATAATTATAAAATTTATACAAGTAAAATTATAATTTTATTATTTGGAATAAAGTTAAGTGATTACAAACTTCTTTTCCCCCAGCAATATCCAATAGCTCCATCAATACATTGTTTAAATAACCATATTCAAATGCATTAAAATAATGTATTTGAAATCTGATGTCATACATTTTAACATTTCTCCCAAACTATGCACATAATGTAAACCCTAACTATTAAATGGTTTACCTGCTATTTAAAAATAGGCTTGTTTGATTAATTTTTCACTGAGGGGATAAAAATTGACCCAATTTTTCTATTAGTAGTAAGCTGGCACATTCTTCAACTGAGTTCAGAGCTTCCACTGACTTCAAAGGAGACATCACATTCTATTAGTTTCTTGAAGCATGAAAGACCAAATAGATTCACTACATAAATTTTGGAAGCTTCTAAATGTGCATTTATTTGCCCGAGATTTTAAACCCAGCTAGCAGTACAGGCAGTGTACCTTTAACATCTGTAGAAGGTCTGCAGCCATTAAAAATTAACCCCTCCCTCACTCTTTCAAAAACAGATACAGACAACCTCAGAAAATGATTTTTTGGAAGAAAATGCTAACTTTGATTTAGAAAACAACCTCAAGTTATAGAATTTCAGAGCTGGAATGAATCCTGATTAGTTTGATTCTCATTATTGTAGTTTGGAAAGAAATAGAGTTCTGCAGAGGAGGGCACTCAGGCCAGGAATCTCTCTATAAGCATTATTTGCTGGATATGCGTATTGAGTAAACTTGGCAGCATTTAATTAGATCTCCAATTGATGTATTTTTAAATAAAGCATTAACTCTTCCTAAAATAGGTTCAAGTATAACTGACACCACTTCTGGTGAAGGAAAATTTTCTTCCATTATGTCATACAGTGGGTTTTCCCCTCGTCATCAGCTGTTGGATCGAATCTTCAGTTCAGTCGCTCAGTCGTGTCCAACTCTTTGCAACCCCATGAATCGCAGCACGCCAGGCCTCCCTGTCCATCACCAACTCCCGGAGTTCACTCAAACTCATGTCCATCGAGTCGCTGATGCCATCCAGCCATCTCATCCTCTGTCATCCCCTTCTCCTCCTGCCCTCAATCTTTCCCAGCATCAGGGTCTTTTCCAATGAGTCAACTCTTCCTATGAGGTGGCCAAAGTATTGGAGTTTCAGTTTTAGCATCATTCTTTCCAATGAACACCCAGGACCGATCTCCTTTAGAATGGACTGGTTGGATCTCCTTGCAGTCCAAGGGACTCTCAAGGGTCTTCTCCAACACTACAGTTCAAAAGCATCAATTCTTCGGCTCTCAGCTTTCTTCACAGTCCAGTTCTCACATCCATACGTGACCACTGGAAAAACCATAGCCTTGACTAGACAGACCTTTGTTGGCAAAGTAATGTCTCTGCTTTTCAATATGCTATCTAGGTTGGTCATAACTTTCCTTCCAAGGAGTAAGCATCTTATAATTTCATGGCTGCAGTCACCATCTACAGTGATTTTGGAGCCCCCCAAAATAAAGTCTGACACTGTTTCCCCATCTGTTTCCCATGAAGTGATGGGACCAGATGCCATGATCTTCGTTTTCTGAATTTTGAGCTTTAAGCCAACTTTTTCACTCTCCTCTTTCACTTTCATGAAGAGGCTCTTTAGTTCTTCTTCACTTTCTGCCATTAGGGTGGTATCATCTGCATATCTAAGGTTACTGATATTTCTTTCGGCAATCTTGATTCCAGCTTGTGCTTCTTCCAGCCCAGCATTTCTCATGATGTACTCTGCATAGAAGTTAAATAAGCAAGGTGACAATATACAGCCTTGATGTACTCCTTTTCCTATTTGGATCCAGTCTGTTCCATGTCCAGTTCGAACTGTTGCTTCCTGACCTGCATAGACTTATGAGGTGTAAGAGAGATTTGTTAGATTAAAATAAGCTGAGGGGAAAGGTATTATAGATATAGAATTCTCTTGTAAATGAAAGGACTAAGTACCTTGATTCTTAACTGTTTGTATTTTATAACCAAAAGGCCAAAACCAGTTTAAGGGAGAAATAAGCAGGTTTAGGAGAAGGCAATGGTGACCCACTCCAGTACTTTTGCCAAGAAAATCCCATGGACGGGGGAGCCTGGTAAGCTGCAGTCCATGGGGTCGCTGAATTGGACACGACTGAGCAACTTCACTTTCACTTTTCACTTTAATGCACCGGAGAAGGAAATGGCAACCCACTCCAGTGTTCTTGCCTACAGAATCCCAGGGTCAGGGGATCCTGGTGGACTGCCATCTACGGGGTCACACAGAGTCAGACACGACTGAAGAGACTTAGCAGCAGCAGCAGCCACAAATGCTGATTTGTATCTGATCCTTGAGATATATTTCCTGAAGTGGATTTACTAGGTAAATAATTTGCATATATTTTAGGTTCTAGTACATAATTTTGATGTATTTTTCAGAAAGATTATGTAGTGTATATATATATAATATGGACATGGCTTCCCTGATGGCTCAGTGGATAAAGAATCTGCCTGCCAGTGCAAGATATGTGGCTTTAATTCTTCGGCTGGGAAGAGCCCAAAAGTGAAAGTGAAGTCGCTCAGCCATGTCCAACTCTTCATGACCCCATAGACTGCAGCCTACCAGGTTCCTCCATCCATGGGATTTTCCAGGCAAGAGTACTGGAGTGGGGTGCCATTGCCTTCTCCAATACAGCTCATTAGATCTGTGATTATATTAATATTATTGCTTAAGATCTTTTGTAGTGGTGATATAAAGTTAAAAGCATTAATTTAATTTTTAATTAATCAAATACTAATATCCTTGTGCACGCACATGCAAAAGTCATACTGGTGGTATACTTAAGTACAGTTCCCTAACTTAACAAATGAGGAAAATGAAGCCCACAGATGGAAAATAAAGCATGTATTCAAGAAGTGAGGGGCAAGATAAGGATTTAAATCACTTGAAATTTCACTCTTTTTGCAATGTATCTTTTAAGCCTTCATTCCCACTTCTTACCTACACTTTGACTTCTACTTTTCTAGATACAGTCAGTAGTTCACTTTCTTCAGAGTTCCCTTTCTCCCCATTTTAGGTCACTCATGTTATAAAGAAAATTTACTTCCCCAGTTTTAATAACTAGCCTTAAGTGTTAGCTCTGACAGACATAATGAAATAACTTATTTAGACCAAGTGTGACAAATAAGGTGAGTGTCATTCATTAAAGGTTAGCAATAAAATACATAGCATGTTTATAAAAAACAAGAGAACAAGAAATGGCTCTACTCAACACACCTCACACATGAGAAGCATTCAGTTCAGCGCTGGATTTGAGCGCATGTTGGAATTAGGAAGATATAATGTCAGGAATCGATGATAGTTAAAGGAGTAGAGTTGCAAGAAATCAAAACCCTTGGCAGTTGAAGGAATATGGCTACATGAATGTAACATAAAAATTGATTACTTATTGGGGTATGTGTTTCTCATTTAAGCTCCTGCCTAGCAGAGGTAAAAAAAAATAATAATAATCACAGTACAGTGATACTTGCTATCACAGAAATAAGTAAGGGTCAAGGAGTTGATTAACTCTGTCCAGAAATTAATAGAGGCTATGTAGGTGATCTGACACCTGAGTTGAATCTCACAGGTTAAGTATAATCTTAAAGGCGGATAAAGGAAGAGCAACCCAAGCAGAAGGGAAGGCAAATGTAAACACAGTGAAGGCTGGGTACTTTCAGGGCTCTGTGAATTATTTGATATGCCCGAATCCTAGGATACTCACAACAGGAAGTAGCAAGACATGAAGAGATAAAAGTAGATGAGAATACCTTGCAGAAACTTCACAATTTATTCCTTATGAGTAGATTGAGATCCAAAATCAGTGTTATAGGGCTGTCCAACTAAATGAATGCTGACGACAGTCTTATGGAGGCTCATAAATGCATTTTCCTTGATTCATCTGTGATAAAAATATTTACCTCTCCATTAATTCATTAGGTTAATCTGTATTTATCTGCCTATTGTGTAATGAATTAGTTCACTCACTGTTAATAAAAGGTGGGAAGGCCAGATTTCCTGGGTGGTACAAAGGATAGGAGTCTGCCTGACGATGCAGGGGACACAGGTTCAATCCCTGGTCCAGGAGAGTCCCACATGCTACAGAGCACCTGAGCCCAAGTGCCACAAATACTGAGCCTGCACTCTAGATTCCACAAGCTGCAGCTACTGAGTTGGTATGCCTAAAGCCTGTGCTCTATAACGAGAGAAACCACTGCAATGAGAAGCCCACACACCACAACTAGAGAGTAGTCCCCACTCTCTGTAACTAGAAAATGTCCACTTGCAGGTGAAAGATCAGTTCAGTTCAGTCACTCAGTCGTTTCCGACTCTTTGAGACCCCATGAACCACAGCACGCCAGGCCTCCCTGTCCATCACCAACTCCCAGAGTTCACCCAAACTCATGAACATTGAGTTGGTGATGCCATCCAGCCATCTCATCCTCTGTCATCCCCTCCTCCTCCTGCCTTCAATCTTTCCCAGCATCAGGGTCTTTTCCAATGAGTCAGCTCTTCACATCAGGTGGCCAAAGTATTGGAGTTTCAGCTTCAACATCAGTCCTTCCAATGAACACCAGAACTGATCTCCTTTAGGATGGACTGGTTGGATCTCCTTGCAGTCCAAGGGACTCTCAAGAGTCTTCTCAACACCACAGTTCAAAAGCATCAATTCTTTGGTGCTCAGCTTTCTTTATAGTCCAACTCTCACATCCATACATGACCACTGGAAAAAGGTGAAAGTTAGAAGCATATAAATATGGTCTATGTAGTCGTTTTGGCAGAGAAGGCAATGGCAACCCACTCTTGCCTGGAAAATCCCATGGGTGGAGGAGCCTGGTAGGCTGCAGTCCATGGGGTCGCAAAGAGTCAGACACCACTGAGCAACTTTACTTTCACTTTTCACTTTCATGCATTGGAGAAGGAAATGGCAACCCACTCCAGTGTTCTTGTCTGGAGAATCCCAGGGATGGTTGGGCCTAGTGGGCTGCCATCTATGGGGCTGCACAGAGTCGGACATGACTGAAGCGACTTAACAGTCACTTTGGAATAGCACTTCATGAAAAGTCATGAACTATTACTCGAAAAAGATTGCTCTCGAAAGTGACAGTTTGAAACAAGCAAAGATTTATTTCATCACTTTCTATTTAGGTGCCATATAGGGCTTTTTGTTTTCAATTCACCATTCATGAACAGCAGGTAGTAAGAATGGGCACTCTCATATTATTAAATGGAAGGAACAATGTTGTCCACTGCCTATAAAAGTCCCTAGATGTATCCAGTGTATTTTGTTGATTTGCCTACATTTCTGACATCATTTCAAATCAGGACTCCTAGTTGTGGGCCCTAACAGATAGCCTTTGATGCAAAAGGGTGCCTCCATAACAGAAAGGCAGTCCTAATTATTCAAGAAATGACTCATTTAACCCAAATAGCCTTTAGTTTAGAAAACTATAGAAATCATTCCTAGGATTTATTTTTATGTCATTCTCAAGATCCATTCCTAAAATTCCACCAAATGCTTCAACTATGCTCTCTAATAAAACTCATTATTATATCTTCATTTTTTCTTATGATATGGAGTAGAATAGTGTGGTTTGCTTTGAGGGAAAAGTAATGCTCCAAAATCTGTACCCATCAAGAGTGAATCACATATTTCTGTCATGCTACTTGAGTATAAGCCTCTTCAACACTATAAAAAGATGAAAAATTATAACAATAGGAAGTACTAGATTCCTCTTTCCTTCTCGCCTTGCATTTATTTTTGGTATGGTTATGACTTATACATTGTAGGTACTTTAAAGAATACTTTTGATTATTAAATTTAATGAAAGGCTTGTGACCATTCAAATATGCCTTGCACTTTTAAAAAATAGAGGCAGATAATTAATACAACACCCTGAGCGCTTTACAGTTTGAGTAATTACGTTCCATCTACCTTGATTCCCCCTGGTGATTTCAATTTGCATACAGAATTCACTTCCAGTTTTAAATTCTGGTGGCATTTACTTCTATATTGATACCTGGATGTAATAACAATCTCTTTCTGTACTCATCAATTTTTATGAAGTTGAGGAAAATATACTTTATACCTTCATATATTTGCCCCCTTTTTTATATAACACATTTAGCAGGTATAGCCAGTGGCCTCATTTAGATTGGTTTCCTTTCTCTGTAACTCCATGGAGGCCCTCACTTACCTGCAGAATCTACATTTGCTTCTAGTCTTCCTGGAAATGTTTTCTGTGTGTGCTCAGTCACTCAGTCGTGTACACTCTCTGCAGCCCCCTGGACTGCAGAGGAGCTGCCAGGCTCCTCTGTCATGGAATTTTCCAGGCAAGAATACTAGAACGGGTTGCCATTTCCTACCCCAGAGGCTCCCCTCCCTGACCCAGAGATCAAACCCGCATCTCTTGCGTCTCCTGCATTGGCAGGTAGATTCTTTAACACTAGCACCACCTGGGAAGCCCTGGACTTCTAGAAAGTCCCATTGAGTAGGGGGGGTGTAAATTCTTCACTGGGCTATCTAGCTGTAGATTAACATTGGCAAGAGTAAGTTATGTTTGCTTAAAAAGTAATAAAAGCATAATAATACTGCTTTGTGAAAATACATTCTATAATAAAAAAAGTGACAACCACCACCATAACTACATCATGATTAACAGATACTGTTTAGAACACTTGTTATAGGTCAGGCATTCTTCTAAGTGTCTTAAATGTAATTACTTGTTTAATTCTCACAAAGTGCCATTTAGGTAAGTGATATTACTTTTCTTTTTTTTAAATATGGGGAAAACAAGATGCTGAGATTTTAATAACTTGCTGAAAATCATATAAGCAGTAAGTGACAGAGCTGTGATTCAAGCTGAGGTAATCTGGCTACAGAGTTTATACTTTTATTAGTCAGTTTTGCCAGAAAAACAGAACTACTAGGATATAGAGATAAAGAAAGACATAAAAAATGATTTATTATAAGTAATTGGCCCATGTGATTGTGGAGGTGGACAAGTACCAAGATCTGCAGAGTGAGTGAGCAAGCTAGAGTCTTGTAGACTTGGAGAATGGATGGCTTAGTTCTAGTCTAAGTTTGAAGATCTGAGAACTGGGAGAGATGATAAGCATAGTTTCCATAGAAAAGGAGGCAGGCTTGAGAACCAGAAAGAGGTGATGTTTTATTTAAATTCTGAAGGCAGAAAAAGAGCTGATGTCCAGTCTGAAGGTATTTAGGCTGGAGAAATTCTCCCTACCTAAGGGAGGGTCAATCTTTTTTTGCTATTTAGGCTTTCAGTTGATTGGATGAAGCGCACACACATTAGAGAGGGCAATCTGCTTTACTCAGTCTGCCAATTTAAATGTTGATCTCATCAAAAAATACCCTCACAGACACACCCAGAGTAAAGTTCAACCAAACATATTTGACCACCTGTGGTCCCATCAAGCTGACACATATTATTAACAGTCACAATGCTCTTATCTACTATTCTGATATTTCAAAGTTATGTGGCTTCTGAAAAATGAAAAATAATAGATGATATAGTCTCCCATTTCAAAACATGAGAACACCTGTAATTATTTCTTTAGGGAAGATAGATCATAAAACATAAATATTCAAATATTTTGAAGCTAACTCATCTCTAGACTATCTTAAATCAGATTCTTGACATAGATCATGGCCAAAGGCAATAAGAACCTTGATTTTCTAGGTTTTCAAATATGAAGAATCTATGTTCCCTAGCAACACTATGTGGAGCCACATAAGGAACTTTCAAATACCATTTATAGTAAGATTTTTCCCCCCTCCATTGCCTCTTCACTCTAAACTCTTGATTATAAGAGAAAATGAGCTCTAGAGATTTTAAACAATGTTACTAAGAGGACACTATGGTGTTTAGCCGAATGAATATTGCTCATAAATTTGCTTAGACTTATATATAAAGTGATGTGGAGCCTCATTTTATTGTTTTTCTCATGACTACATTGATAATAATATATGGTTATTATAAATGATTATTAGTGTTAGTAACAATGAAAATTTTAGTGATTTCCTGAATAGAATGGACAAGTATAAGTACTTTTATCTATATCCTGCCTTATATGTATATGAGTAAATAAGTATGTACATATTTGTTTATGTGAGTAGATATATGCTTTATGTAAATTTATGTGCATATTTATATATGTATACATATGCACACACACATAAAGATGGACCACTTGATTCCTGATGACAAGACACATACTTTGTGTTTTCTACTTTGAAAATCCTGTCCCAAGAAAAATTTTTAGCTGATAATATCAGAATTTATAGGGTCATAAAAATTAGCCAGTTGTTATCACAAAAATACAAGAATGTTTCAACATGTGGAAAACTATTAATGTCAACAGGGTAAAGGAGAAAAACATATAATTATCCCAGTAGGTGCTTATGATGCATTTGATAAAATTCCACACTCATAAGATTAACAAACCATTTAAAAGGTATGTTTGAAAGACAATATCTTTAAACTGATAAAAATCATCTATATAAAACATAAAGCAAATATATATCACTGCTTGTATTCAAATATACTAGGGTCCTGGCCAATGCAATAAGATAAGAAGAAATAAGGGGCATAATGATTGTAAAGGAAGATACAAACTGACATTACATGTGATCTGTAATGTTACATCCATAGAATATCCAAAAGGAGCTACAAACTATTAGGGAGTTTAGCAATGTTGCTAGGTATCAGATTGATATAAAAAATACAATATGCTGGGAGGGATTGGGGGCAGAAGAAGGGGACGACCGAGGATGAGATGGCTGGATGGCATCACTGACTCGATGGACGTGAGTCTGAGTGAACTCCGGGAGTTAGTGATGGACAGGGAGTCCCAGCGTGCTGCGATTCATGGGATCGCAAAGAGTCGGACACAACTGAGAGACTGAACTGAACTGAACTGAATATATATGGTACATGTTATATATATATATATATATATATCATACATGTAACATGTATTATAGACATATATCTCACATATAGTACGAGATTCTTCCTTCACAATAGCAACAAATGTATAAATTACCTAGGTGTAAATCTAATAAAAGATATGTAAGACCTTTGTGAAAAAAACTGCAAAACATTTTTGAAAGATACTAATGTTGTGATTAAATGAAGCAATAGACCATATTTAAAATGGCCCAGCTCAATCTCATAGAGATGGCATTTATCTCCCAATGTAAAGTCACTGTGGTATTTCAGCAGAGTTTGTCATGAGGCATGAAAAGCATATACTAAAATTAATGAAAAAGAACACAGAACCAAAATAAGTCAAAGTGGTTTTGAAAAGTATGGGAAGATTGCCTTGCCAGATGCCCAGACTGTATTAATTAAGATGTTGTGGAATTGATACAAAAATAGATAAAGTGATGATGACATGGAAAAGAGAACCTAGAAGAAAAACTTGTGCATAAATGGAAATTTTAGGGTAAACTCCTGTGTAGCACCTACTCAGTAAAATAAAATATTATTTTACAGTATTTGCCTCATAAAGAAAAATAAAGCTCATTGTAAACCTCGTCACCAACTCAGTCCATGCTGCTGCCGCTGCTAAGTCACTTCAGTCGTGTAAGACTCTGTGCGACCCCATAGACAGCAGCCCACTAGGCTCCCCCGTCCCTGGGATTCTCAAGGCAAGAACACTGGAGTGGGTTGCCATTTCCTTCTCCAACTCAGTCCATAGAAAATGATAAACAAAAAAATTAGGGATGGAGAAGGGAAAATATCAATAGATTGAAGAGCAATGTACAGAGAGCTTAAAATATATCTGTAATTTAGTATGCCTTAATAATCTGAAACAAATTTATAAAATTGTATGGTGACTGTTTTGATTCTTATCCTCATACTATTCCATAGAATTATAATACTTAAATCTGTTTTTAAAAAGTTAATATGAAAACAATTATAATCACCTCTATGTGACATATGCTTTTAAATAAGCCAGAATCATTGATTTGTTCATTCAGTCATTTGATGAACTGCTACCAGAAGATCGACTATGTTGATAGAGAACATGGTTTAGTTGAGGCTGAGCTGTTTGAACTATGCGTCTTGGGATTATTCTGTAAGGAAGAGTACTGAACCAATAACTGAGAGACAGGGATTCTCTAGTCTCAACTCTGAAATAAGCTGGTTATGTGACGTGAGGTTGTTGATGGAGCAGTACATAAGAAACAGTATCAAAGAACTACTGTCAACAGCTCCACATGCTGGCGAAGAACTTTAGAAAATTTTATGTGTGTTAGTCCCTCAGTCATGTCCAACTTTTTGAGACCCCATGGACTCTTGCCCACCAGGCTCCTCTGTCTGTGAGATTTCCCAGGCAAGAATACTTGAGTGTGTTGCCAGTTCCTTCTCCAGGGCATCTTCCCAACCCAGGGGTTGAACCCAAGTCTTCCACATTGCAGGGAAGCCCATGAAAATTCTATATTGGAGCACATAACTAAAGTCTGTTTATCTTCCTGCACTGACTCCCACCATGCCCCCTGAAAACATAAATTATGGCTACAGCAAATAATATAAAATATAAATTATGGCTACAGCAAATGCTTGTGTGTACGTAAAACGTTGCTGCTAAGTCACTTCAGTCATGTCCGACTCTGTGCGACCCCGTAGACAGCAGCCCACACAAAGATGGAGACTGATTATTGGTGTTTTCTTCCCTACCAGAGTAACCATGTAAGGAAGAATATTCTTTACAGTGATATATCCTCTGAGTTTCATATGATCACTGAGAGTGACCACAAAAAATAGAGCTGTAGATGTGGGTTAGCTGAAGGAGATGAGAAAGTGGTCTGTTCATGGTAGAAATAACTCAAACTTTGGAGTCAGACTAATATTTATGAACTGATCCTGTGGAACTTTGGAAGAGTTATTTAATCTCTCTGAGTGTTGATTTATTCATTGTAAAATAAAGCCCAATTTATATTTTTTTAAAAATGACCAGTGCCAGACATATCTCCAGAGCTGATGATAGATTCAAATCACTTAGACAACCAGGCAACTTTCAATTATCTATTGATATATGGGGCTTCCCTGGTAGCTCAGATAGTAAAGAATCTGCCTGCAATGCAGGAGATCCAGAGTTGGATCCCTGGGTCGAGAAAATCCCCTGGAGAAGGGAATGGCAACTCACTCCAGTGTTCTTGCCTGGAGAATCCCATAGACAGCGGAGCCCGGTGGGCTACAGTCTATGGGGTTGCAAAGAGCAATACACGACTGAGCAACTAACACACACACATTGATACGTGAGCCCAGTGAAAGTCACTCAGTCCTGTCCAACCCTCTGCCACCCCATGGACTATACAACCATGGAATTCTCCAGGCCAGAATACTTTTATTATTGTAACTAGGTTTTTTTT
>SJYT01065699.1:23512-50133 GCA_006410635.1 Cephalophus harveyi | reverse complement strand
GCCCACTTGACTTCACATTCCAAGATGTCTGGCTCTAGATTAGTGATCACATCATCATGATTATCTGGGTCGTGAAGATCTTTTTTGTACAGTTCTTCTGTGTATTCTTGCCACCTCTTCTTAATATCTTCTGCTTCTGTTAGGTCCATACCATTTCTGTCCTTTATCGAGCCCATCCTTGCATGAAATGTTCCCTTGGTATCTCTAATTTTCTTGAAGAGATCTCTAGTCTTTCCCATTCTGTTGTTTTCCTCTATTTCTTTGCATTGATCACTGAAGAAGGCTTTCTTATCTCTTCTTGCTATTCTTTGGAACTCTGCATTCAGGTGCTTATATCTTTCCTTTTCTCCTTTGCTTTTCACCTCTCTTCTTTTCACAGCTATTTGTAAGGCCTCCCCAGACAGCCATTTTGCTTTTTTGCATTTCTTTTCCATGGGGATGGTCTTGATCCCTGTCTCCCGTACAATGTCACGAACCTCATTCCATAGTTCTTCAGGCACTCTATCTATCAGATCTAGGCCCTTAAATCTATTCCTCACTTCCACTGTACAATCATAAGGGATTTGATTTAGGTCATACCTGAATGGTCTAGCGGTTTTCCCTACTTTCTTCAATTGGAGTCTGAATTTGGTAATAAGGAGTTCATGATCTGAGCCACAGTCAGCTCCTGGACTTGTTTTGTTGACTGTATAGAGCTTCTCCATCTTTGGCTGCATTTTTGGCTACATTACTGGTAGAAAGGTGAAATAATATCACCACTTTGGAAAACTTTTGGTAGTTCTTTTAAAAGTTAAACATATACCTACCATGTCGCCCAGCCACATGGTATTACATCTAGGTATTACCCAAGAGGAATGAAAGTATGGGTCTATACAAAACCTTATAGACAAATGTTCAAAGCAACTTTATTTCTAATAGCCTAAACCTGAAAACCACCCAGATGTTCACCATAGGTGACTGAATAAACAAACCATGCTATAGCTATTCAATGGAATGTCATTTAGCAATAAAAAAAGGAATGAACTATTGATATAGCAACAACATGGATGAACCTCAAAATGGTTATGCTGGGTGAAAGAAGTGAAACTAAAAAAGAACACATACTGTATTATTCTATTTACATAAAATTACAGGAAAAAATATCCATAGTGGCAGAAAGAAGATCATCTGTTCTTGTGGGGTAAGAAGACACAGAAAGGCATGACTGAGGAATTAGAAAAAAGAAAAGAAAATTGGAGATGATAAATATGCTTTTAATCTTGATTGTGTTTATGGTTTCATGCATGTATACAAATGTCAAAAATTACCAAATAGTACAGTTTAAATGTGTTCAGTTTGTTATATGCCGATGATGCCTTTATATGTACACTAATTAGAGTTATATTATAACTCTAACATAATTAGAGTAGTGAAGGAGAGTGGTGAAGTAGAGATGCTCCAAGATGAAGTCAGAGAGGTTGCAACCTGGATCACACAGGACCTTAAAGAAGAGGAGGGCTTTGTTCCAAGTACCATGGGGGAGCCACTGGAAGATTTTAAGTAGGGGACTGACTTGATTTACATTTTAGAAGGATCATTCCAACTAACACTTGAAGAGGTAATTATAGAACGGGAACAAAGAGGGTGGTAAAAAGGCTTTGCAACAGTCTTGGCAAGAGAAGACAGTGTTTTTGAACTAAGGTGGCAGGAATGGAGAATGGAGGGAAAGATACAGAGAATTATAAAGTCTCACTAACATGAATGCCTTTTTGGATTTGTTTAGATTTTGAGAACATATGGTTTGGAGTATTCTTTGCAGAGCACCGCTGTATTCTAGGCTTTAGGTTACCAAGTGCATCCGCTCCATTGTCCTCCAATCCTTCTTGCAATAACTTGTTTTCCAGTTGCTCTACTTTGGGCACTTGAGTACCAGCACTAAGTTAAAGCACCCAGGCCTTCCTGCTCTCTTTATTGCTGCCCGGTTCCTCCTCTCATAGAGGCTATGTATATTTATATAGATAGATATAAAGAAACAAAGGTTCAGAACTGCTGCTACAATAAAATGTCACAATTGCTTGCTAAGTTTCTGGACCTGATTCAGCTTTTAACTCAAAAACCACTGACTGAAATCAAGGCTGGGTTTCATGAGTGAAGGACTCTGCAAGATCATGGCCAATGCTATCATAATGATTTTCCTGTCATTCTCTGAAGGGATCTACACTCATCTACTTGAGGAACCACATACTGGGGAAAGGAGACTACTCAAATGTTCAAGAACTGTGTATTGAGATAAGTACCACCTTCATGGTCAGCTAAGTGTATGGACCCAATCAGTGGTTATTTATATATATTTATGTATATATCTGTATAATTTGAATCCAGTTCTGAGAAGTGGAGGGAGAGAAGAGGGATAGGAACTTGAAAAAGAATCTACTTGAGCTTGATGCTAGGGTCAGAGAATTCCCCTGCGATGCCTTCCAGACTGCTTATGAGTTGAGCTCTAGTGTTACTCTGGCATTTGTCTCTTCTTTATGAAAAGTATCTCACTTAGTGATTCTTGTTGTGAAGGACAGGCCCCAGAGTAATCCAGAACTTATCCAGAATTACTTAGGAAGATTCTGACCAGGGGAAAACAGAAAATTCATTCATATATAAATTAATTCATTCATTTAGTTTTTCCATTTTTTCTTCCAATAAGCATTTGGTGGTTTACAGTGAAAGCACAGAAATGAAATCCAAGCAAGAGACTGTAACTCAGTATTATTTCAGCTACCCCTGATTTATTCAGTAAACACTTTCTTTTCTCATCCTAGGTAAAGCTGCTTTTTTATTTCAGAGCTAAAAAAAACCCACATTAGCATCAGAGAAAACATAGATTTTCTTCAAAGACAGATGATCTTGAATCACTACAAGGTGTCTAGCTACAACAATAGGTTTTAACAGCTGCAGTGAAAGGTCTACTTAAACCAGCTATTTATATACAGATAGTTCTTCCAGAGCATTGAATAAATCCTCTGAAATGAAATTATTTGGTGAGCAGTTAAATGTTGAAATAATGGTACATTAATGCAAGCTGATAAAGAACCCATTAGTACCCCTCATCCCTCAGACCCAACCCACCCCCTTTCTAGTCATCACTCCCTCCTTTAGCCTAAGTCCACCAATAAAACTGAGGAAGAAAGGGAGGAGCAAAGACAAGTATTTAATAATAGTGATCTCTGGGATTAGAATATTTATAACTAATAATGAGGATCTTGCTTCCATAGTCGACACTGTTGAACTACAGGATTCATATATGAGAATCTTACTATAATAGAGCCAAAAATTGGAGAGAAGAATGAGAAATCTGGCATTTAACCAGAATTTCACCACAGGTCAAGAATGAACATTTATTGAGGATATTCTGAGCTTTGTGTATGCTTTCCCATGTTACCTCTTTTCAGCCTTTGGCAATCCTATGACCTGGAAATTATCTACATTTTTCATTTATAGAAACTGAAACTTGAAGAAATCAGACAATAATGGAAACTTGGATTCAAAACATTATGGTTCTCCTCCTACCTTACCAACTGCTCCTTCTCACTCCCTCTTCCAGGTTCTTTGACCCTGAAACGCCAGAGTGCCCTGGGCTTAGTTCTTGATTGCCTTTTCTCTTTGTCGATCTCAGTCAGCCTCAACAGTTAATGAACTATAATTCATGCTGAGGACTTGAAGCTTTGTATCTCTATTTCTATCTGCTTTTTATATTCAACTGCCTCCCTGACATCTCCACTTGAATGTCTAATAGGCATCTCGAATTTTTACATGTCCAGAACTAAACTCCTAATTCTTACAGACCTGAAACCTGTTCTGCCTATAGTTTTCCCACCTTTGATGACAATTCCATCTTTTTAAGGGGCTTCCCATGTGGCTCACCAGTAAAGAATTCACCTGCGAATGCAGGAGATACAGGAGGCATGTGTTCGATCCCCGGGTTGGGAAGATCCCCTGGAGAAGAAAATGACAACCCACCCCAGTATTCTTGCCTGGAAAATTCCATGGAGAGAGGAGCCATCTTTTTAAACTGCTCATGACATCCTTGGAACCTCTTTTCCTTTCCTCTTTCACAACTAATAAATACATCAGCAAATCTTGTTATTTCTACCCTCATAATAGCAATATAACAGAATCTAACCATATCTCACAAGCTGTATAGCTAAAATCCTAAGGGAAGCCACAGTCTTTTTCCACCTGGATTTTTGTAATAGTCTTTCAACTGGCCCTCTGATTCCACCTTGTCTTTCCTACAGTCTGTTCTCAACAGAGCAGTCAGAGTGATGCTTTGAAAACACATGTCACTTCTCTCCCCAGAACTCTGCAAGGTTTTTAATCTCATGTATCAATGAAAACCAAAGTCCTTACTAAGCAAGACAGGTTTACATGAACTGGCCCTTCTACCTTGCTGTCCTCATCTCTTACCACTCTCTCCTTTGCTGGCTTTGCTCGAGTCACACTAGCCTGCTGTTTCTTGAATATACCAAGGATATTTGTGCCTCAGGGGCTTTGCATCTACTATTTTCTCTGCTTAGAATGCTCTTCCCCACAGGGAACTATATGTGGGAATTGAGCTATATTCCCTCACTTCCTACAGTGCTCCACTCAAAGATTACCAAAGATGGTTTCCCTGAACATCACGAAGTAGCAACTTTCTCACCACACAACACCTGCGTCCACCTTCTGGTCTTTATTTTTCTGTATTGCATGTGTTGTTATTAGACATACTGTACATTTGACTTATTTTCTATCTCTTACCACTAAGCATAAGTTCCATGGGAACATGGACTTTGTTTTGTTCTTTCTGAATACCTAGCACCTACAACTGTGTCTATCATGTATTACTTTTGAATGAAACCATTATTTTTCATCATTCAAGTAGAGTTGAATATCAGCATTCTCATGGTTTGATTTACTTAGTAGATTCTCAATAAATATTTGTTCAATCGTAAGAATGAATTAAACCTATGACAGCCTAATTCTAAAGTCCATGTTCTTCCTAGTATATGATTCTGCTTCTCTATGAAGCTGCTTTATAACAAAATATTTCCTTTTGGAAATTCTTTTCTTTCTTCAAAATCATAAAGTTTGGTATATTAGTTATAGCTATTTGTACAGCTAGAAAAATATAATACAAGTATTCTTGTGCTTGCTAATGGTTATGGAATTACCTACCAACAGATAGGGTTTGTCCTTTGTCTCTTAAGAAAATCCAGACTGGATGAGCCAGGTTTGGACTCTAAGCAGTGCCCCAGAATTCAGCTACCTGGGTTAGATGCAGAGCCTTCAGGAGAGCTAGCAGCTGGCCAAGGCATAGCACGCATCACTCTGTTTATAACTCAGACTTTCTTCTTGTAGTAATTTTTTAAATGTACAAGCAAAAAGGTATTTATTTGACTTGGTTACCCTTTGACTTGGAATGGATTTGCCTTCAGCTCTGAAAAATCCAGTATGCAATATGTGTACATAATGCGACCTTCTGTAACAGTGTGTGTGCTCAGTTGTTCAGTTGTGTCTGACTTTCTTTGCAACTCCGTGGACTGTAGCCCACCAGGCTCCTCTGTCCATGGCATTCTCCCGGCAGGAACACTGGAATGGGTTGCCACACCCTTCTCCATGGGATCCTCCTGACCCATGGATTGAACTCAGTTTCCTGCGTCTCCTGCTCTGCAGGGCAATTCTTTACCCACTGAGCCATCTTCTATAACAGATAATCCTCCAAATCTCAGGGGGCTACACTGTACATCTTTGTTTCTCATTTATGTTACAGTACAACACAGGCTGACTGATGGGTTCTCTTTTTATTCAGAGACCCAGACACCTTCCATTTTGTGGTCCTACCTTTCCCTCAGTCCTTAGAATCCTCTTCATTCATTCAGTAGGTGAGAGAAGAGAGCAAGGATCTTCTGTGGGAGGATTTGTGTGTGGGTCCTATGTATGAGTCAGAGTTTCCAGAGAAGTAGAACTGGTAGGATATGTGTGTGCATGTGTGTGTATGGAAAGAGATTTATTATAAGGAATTGGCTCTTGAGATTATGGAGACTGACAAGTCCCAAGATCTGCAGTCAGCAAGCCAGAAACCCAAGAGAGCCAATGGTATAATTCTAGTCTGAAAGCCAGAAGGCTCAAGACCCAGGAAGAGCTGATGTTTCAGTTTGAGTCTGGAGGCAGGAAAAAACCAATGTGCCAGTTCAGGCACAGGAGTTCCCTCTTATTCAGGCTTTTTGTTATATTCGGGTCTTCAACTGATTGAATGAGGCCCACCCACATTAAGAACTGAATCAATTGCTTTACACAGTCGACTAAATCAAATGTTCATCTCATCCAGAAACAGCATCTCACAGACACTCTCAGAATAATGGGATATTCAACATGTGTCTGCCAAAGTCACCCCAAGAGTTGACATCCTTGCAGCAAAAGAGAAAGAGAGTAGAATTACCTTCCAGGTTTTCCTGGGCCAGGCTGGGATGTGAGGTGCATCATTTCTGCATGCCTTCTCTTGGCCAGATCTCAGGTACATCAGTTCGGTTCAGTCACTCAGCTGTGTCTGACTCTTTGCGACCCCATGAACTGCAGCACACCAGGCCTCCCTGTCCATCACCAACTCCCAGAGCTTACTCAAACTCATGTCCATTGAGTTGGTGGTGCCATCCAACCATCTCATCCTCTGTCGTCCCCTTCTCCTTCCACCTTCAATCTTTCCAAGCATCAGGGTCTTTTCAAATGAGTATGCTCTTCACATCAGGTGGCCAAAGTCTTGGAGTTTCAGCTTCAACATCAATGAATATTCAGGACTGATCTCCTTTAGGATGGACTGGTTGGATCTCCTTGCAGTCCAAGGGACTCTCAAGAGTCTTCTCCAACACCACAGTTCAAAGGCATCAATTCTTCGGCACTCAAGTGCTTTCTTTATAGTCCAACTCTCACATCCATACATGACTACTGGAAAAACCATAGCCTTGACTAGATGGACATTTGTTGGCAAAGTAATGTCTCTGCTTTTTAATATACTGTCTAGGTTGGTCAAACTTTCCTTCTAAGGAGCAAGCAACTTTTAATTTCATGGCTGTAGTCATCATCTGCAGTGATTTTGGAGCTCAGGTACATGGCCCCATCTAAACAGAAGGGGACTAAGAACAGGTAATTCCTGGGTAAGCAGCTATTTCTCAACAACATGGCCAGTTTATCTACTGGAAGAAAACATAAATCTTTGGAAGACAGCTTGATTTCTGATATTCTCATTTGAAAATTTATCTTTTACATCACGAAGTATAGAATTACATCTATGGATTACTATCACTGTCATCAGTGTTGTGAATGAAGAGAATATGCTGAAATACCTGGAAAGCATGTTCAGATTATCTCATAAGCAAAGAAAGCAAATATCCATTTTTCAGGCCACTAGATTAAGATTTGTTTGGGAATACTTTCTAGGGAACAAATTCACAATGGTCTGTCCCACTCTATAAAATGTGTATTCTATCTTACAGTGATCCCTAACTCACTTCTTAACCCACCTGAGTTCAAACAAGACCTAGTACCAATGAGTAACATACCAATTTGAAGATACTTAGCATCCTGAATGATATCCTCATTGCTTAGGGTCTCATTCAATTCAGTCAATTCGGGAAGTCAAGTTTTGCTTCCCGAGTTTTTGAACAGTGCTGGAACTCAACCATTCTACCCAACCACATGCCCTCAGAAGTAAAGGGGAGAAATCTTTACTAAGCCATAAGTGCGTCTTTGTTTCAATCTCCCATATTCCATATATATATACATGTAGCCTTAGAACCCTCCAATTTTCTTACCCAATATTTCTCTCCAGTAAAAATATTCTTTAACTCCTTCAAACAATTTCATGCTGGCAAAATTAGCATTTTTTGCATTCTCAGTTGCAATTTTGCTCTGTGACATCCAAATTGCTTTGATAATGCTGTGACTCTTACAGCATTAAGACAGTTCCTTTGGTCTGTGAAGGAATCCAGTGATTCTGGTTTTGATTTTGATTTTACTTTTAATCATATCAAGAGTAAGTAGGAATGAACTGCCTACTTACCTAGGAAGAACATCCTACAAGTGTGCTCTTGTTGAAAATAGGACCAAAATTTAAAGGATCATTTATTCATACATTTACCAAATATGTACTTAGCACCTACCCACCATTCTCCAGTTGCTGAAGATTACCTCAATGACTGTAATAGACGAACATCCTTGCTTTGGGGAGTTATTATCTGCAGTCTACTATTTGGCTTCCTAGGTGGAGCAGTAGTAAAGAAGCTGCCTGCCAGTGCAGGAGATGCAAGAGACAGGAGTTCAATCCCTGGGGTGAGAGGATCCTTTGGAGTAGGAAATGGCAACCCACTCCAATATTCTTTCCTGGAAAATTCCATGGACAGAGGAGCCTGGTGGGCTACAGTCCAGGGGGTTGCAGAGTTGGACATGAGTGAGCACACACATTTGTCAAGAACTACATGGCAGATAGGAATTAGTGAGGGAGAAGCTCAGACAGAGCCTGAAGACCATCATACCCCAATTTTTTAACACATCAAAACTACAGGTTCTCTAGTATAGATTATTACCTCCAAGCCCCCTTCCAAGAATTGCCTTGTGGTCATCAGGAGATAGGCTTTCATGATGAGTAGGGGTGAAGGGATCTAGAAATATCTATCAGGGAAAGGAAACAATGGCAACAGCTAGCCAACTTAAAAGTGGTTCAGTGTTTATCCAATAAAATATTAAGAAACTATAAAAGGTCATATAACTTATCCAGAGAACTAAAACACTTAAGAATTATAAACATTTCTCAGTATTTGTTGAGATGTCTACTTTATTTCTCTAATTACAAATGTATAGCACAATCTTATCAAAAAAAAAAAAAAAGGATGAACTAATAAAACTCATCCTATGTCTGTCTAACAAATAAGGAACACTGAGATCTAACATGGCAAGCATGCTAAATGATTCTGGAATAGAAAGCAAGCATTCCATCTGGACATGGAACAACAGACTGGTTCCAAATAGGAAAAAGAGTAAATCAAGGGTGTATATTGTCACCCTGCTTATTTAACTTATATGTAGAATACATCATGAGAAACGCTGGGTGGGAAGAAGCACAAGCTGGAGTCAAGATTGTTTGGAGAAATATCAATAACCTCAGCTATGCAGATGACACCACCCTTATGGCAGAAAGTGAAGAACTAAAGAGCCAGATGAAAGTGAAAGAGGAGAGTGAAAAAGTGAAAGAGGAGAGTGAAAAAGTTGGCTTAAAGCTCAACATTCAGAAAATGAAGATCATGTCATCTGGTCCCATCAAGTCATGGGAAATAGATGGGGAAACAGTGGAAACAGTGGCAGACTTTATTTTTTTGGGGGTGGGGGGCTCCAAAATCACTGCAGATGGTGATTGCAGCCATGAAATTAAAAGACGCTTGCTCCTTGGAAGAAAAGTTATGACCAACCTACACAGCATATTAAAAAGCAGAGACATTACTTTGTCAACAAATGTCCATCTAGTCAAGGCTATGGTTTTTCCAGTAGTCATGTATGGATGTGAGAGTTGGACTATCAAGAAAGCTGAGCACTGAAGAACTGATGCTTTTGAACTGTGGTGTTGGAGAAGCCTCTTGAGAGTCCCTTGTACTGCAAGGAGATCCAACCAGTCCATCCTAAAGGAGATCAGTCCTGGGTGTTCATTGGAAGGACTGGTGTTGAAGCTGAAACTCCAAGACTTTGGCCACCTGATGTGAAGAACATACTCATTTGAAAAGACCCTGATGCTGGGAAAGATTGAGGGCACGAGGAGAAGGGAACAACAGAGGATGAGATGGTTGGATGGCATCACTGATTCAATGGACATGAGTTTGGGTAAACTCCGGGAATTGGTGATGGACAGGGAGGCCTGGCATGCTGCGGTTCATGGGGTTGCAGAGAGTCAGACATGACTGAGCAACTGAACTGAACTGATTATTTGTCTGCTTAATGTTTTGGACCCATGACAGATCTGTCTCTTAAAAAGTTTACTTCTAAATCAGCTAGTTCTAGCATTCTCATGAAAGCATCATTAAGTTCATTTTAATTTTTAAAATGTGTTATTGACATAGGGAACCAAAACCACCCAAAATGATTTCTTTTCTTGTTATGAAAAATTGAAACTAAAGATGAATTTAGCAAGTTAGCTATATCAGACTGAGACAGATTGTGTTTCAAATGACCACAATAAGATCTTTTTATCTATAATTTCTTCTCTCAGTAGGATGTTGACATTTATCTTATCAAAGTTTGGATACATTTGAAAAATGTTGAAAAAAAGTTCATACATTTGAATATGGTATGGCCAATGACTATAGCAGAAATGACACTAAGTGGCATCCAAGGCTAGGTCATAAGATGCTCCTGGTTCCTTTGGAAAGATTGCTCTTAGAACCCAGTCAGCATGCCATGAGGAAACCAAACAGCCAAATAGAAACCACATGTAGGTCGGCATTCTAACTGATAGCCTAAGAGCACTTTCAGCTAAAATCCAGCATCACCGTCAGATGCATGAGTGAGACACCTGTGAATTGACTCCAGTTCCCACCACTGTCCTACTGAAACAGGATTTTAAGGTATCATTGTATACAGAAATAGATAACTAGAAAAGATTTTAGTGCCTGGAATTACCATACTATCACAAAATCTTAAGGTATATGGCATTGGCCTTTGAATAGTAGCAGAAACTGGAGGAGTATTGGAAAACTGTTAGTGAGAGCCTGAAGGACTTCTAGAAGAATGCTGGCGAGAGTCTAAAAAAGCAAGTGTTAGTGGAAGCCTGAAGAAGCACCTAAGTAGGCTCTCAGCGGAGGGTCAGGGGAAACTAAAGGAAATGTGGTTAGAAGCAGGAGGGAAGGAGACCTTGGTAATGTAGTGCAAGATTATCTTGCAACATTATTGCTGCAGTAACCTGGAAAATAGTAAATGTAAATGATGATCTTACTAAGATTTCCAAGTAGAATATGACAGGTGTTAGCTAGCTTCTTCTTCCTATCTATGACAAAATGTGAGTGGACAGAGATCGGCAAAAAATGAACTGTTTTGAGGTATCTGTTCTGATAGAAACACCCCCAACTTGGACTAAAAGAGAGACCGAGAAAGATCTTTTGGGCCCCTGAGCTTTATGGAGAGAAGGAAGGCATAAGAAGTTTCTTACATGAAGAGAAGGATCATCAGAGGGAGAGGCCAAGAGCCTAGAGTGTAGAACCAGCAGGGAATGGGTACAGTGTAATAGGACTGAGCCATAATCAAGAAATTGGTGACTTCTACCAGGCTGGATTTCAGAATTTCTATGGGATAATAACTACTGTGCACCTTCCATTTTCCCTCTCTAGTGGTTATCCTACACCTGTGCAAAGATAAAGATTTTCATTCAATATTAAGAGAGCAAAAGGAGGGAGTACCTAACCCAGCCTGAGGAAGTAAACACAAAAGTCCATTTCAGTGAATTAGGTGATCTGTGAGCTGAGTCATAAGGATGAAGCGGAGCCCAGGTAATAGACAGTAGGAAAGAAGGGAGCAAACCAAAGGCATTCTAGGCCCAGAAGACAGCTAAACTAATAGTAGACATACAATAAATAGTGTGATGCATGGGGAGAGATGCAAATCATTTGGTATTGCCAGAACATATAGCACAAGTGAGGGCTAGTGGAAATTATGCCACAAAGGCAAACAGAGTTGAGAGAGAAGGAAATGGCCCTCCACTCCAGTATTCATATGTTGAGTTTTAAGCCACTTTTTCACTCTTTTCTTTCACTTTCATCAAGAGACTCTTTAGTTCTTTTTTACTTTCTGCCATTAGAGTGGTGTCATCTGCATATCTGAGGTTATTGATATTTCTCTCGGCAATCTTGATTCCAGCTTGTGCTTCCTCCAGCCCAGCATTTCTCATGATGTCCTCTGCATATAAGTTAAATAAGCAGGGTGACAATATACAGCCGTGACGTGCTCCTTTTCCTATTTGGAACCAGTCTGTTGTTCCATGTCCAGTTCTAACTGTTGCTTCCTGACCTGCATACAGGTTTCTCAAGAGGCAGGTCAGGTGGTCTGGTATTCCCATCTCTTTCAGAATTTTCCACAGTTTATTTTGATCCACACAGTCAAAGGCATTGGCATAGTCAGTAAAGCAAAAATAGATGCTTTTCTGGAGCTCTCTTGCTTTTTCCATGATCCAGCGGATGTTGGCAATTTGATCTCTGGTTCCTCTGCCTTTTCTAAAACCACCTTGAACATCTGGAAGTTCACATATTGCTGAAGCCTGACTTGGGGAATTTTGAGCATTACTTTACTAGCGTGTGAGATGAGTGCAATTGTGCAATAGTCTGAGCATTCTTTGGCATTGGGTTTCTTGGGATTGAAATGAAAACTGACCTTTTCCAGTCCTGTGGCTACTGCTGAGTTTTCCAAATTTACTGGCATATTGTGCATAGCATTTTAACAGCATCATCTTTCAGGATTTGAAATAGCTCAACTGGAATTCCCTCACCTCCACTAGCTTTGTTCATAGCGATGCTTCCTAAGGACCACTTGACTTCACATTCCAGGATGTCTGGCTCTAGGTGAGTCATCACACCATCGTGATTAACTGGGTCATGAAGCTCTTTTTTGTACAGTTCTGTGTATTCTTGCCACCTCTTCTTTTTTAGGTCCATACCATTTCTCTCCTTTATTGAGCCCATCTTTGCATGAAATGTTCCCTTGGTATCTCTAATTTTCTTGAAGAGATCTCTAGTCTTTCCCATTCTGTTCTTTTCCTCTATTTCTTTGCACTGATCGCCGAGGAAGGCTTTAATCTCTTCTTGATATTCTTTGGAACTCTGCATTCAGATGCTTATATCTTTCCTTTTCTTCTTTGCTTTTTGCTTCTCTTCTTTTCACAGCTATTTGTAAGGCCTCCTCAGACAGCCATTTTGCTTTTTTTGCATTTCTTTTTCTTGGAGATGGTCTTGATTCCTGTGTCCTGTACAATGTCATGAACCTCCATCCATAGTTCATCAGGCACTCTGTCTATCAGATCTAGTCCCTTAAATCTGTCACTTCCACTGTATAGTCATAAGGGATTTTATTTAGGTCATACCTGAATGGTCTAGTAGTTTTCCCCACTTTCTTCAATTTAAGTCTGAATTTGGCAATAAGGAGTTCATGATCTGAGCCACAGTCAGCCCCTCGTCTTGTTTTTGCCGTCTGTATAGAGCTCATCCATCTTTGGCTGCAAAGAATTAATTAATCTGATTTCGGTGTTGACCATCTGGTGATGTCCATGTGTAGAGTCTTCTCTTGTGTCGTTGGAAGAGGGTGTTTGCTATGACCAGTGTGTTCTCTTGCCAGAACTCTATTAGCTTTTGCCCTGCTTCATTCTGTATTCCAAGGCCAAATTTGCCTGTTACTTCAGGTGTTTCTTGACTTCCTACTTTTGCATTCCAGTCCCCTATAATGAAAAGGACATCTTTTTTGGGTGTTAGTTCTAGAAGGTCTTGTAAGTTTTCATAGAACCATTCAACTTCAGCTTCTTCAACATTACTGGTTGGGACATAGACTTGGATTACCGTGATATTGAATTATTTGCCTTGGAAATGAACAGAGATCATTCTGTCGTTTTGAGATTGCTTCCAAGTACTGCTTTTCGGATTCTTTTGTTGACCATGATGGCTACTCCATTTCTTCTATGGGATTCCTGCTGACAGTAGTAGATATAATGGTCATCTGAGTTAAATTCACCCATTCCAGTCCATCTTAGTTCACTGATTCCTAGAATGCCGATGTTCACTCTTGCTATCTCCTGTTTGACCACTTCCAATTTTCCTTGGAAATTGGAGAACTGACTCATTTGAAAAGACCCTGATGCTGGGAAAGATTGAGGGCCAGAGGATAAGTGGACAACAGAGGGTGAAATGGTTGGATGGCATCACCAACACAATGGACATGGGTTTGGGTGGACTCTAGGAGTTGGTGATGGACAGGGAGGCCTGGCATGCTGCGGTTCATGGGGTCACAAAGAGTCAGACACAACTGAGCGGCTGAACTGAACTGAACTGAACTGAATTTGCCTTGATTCATAGACCTAACATTCCAGGTTCCTATGCAATATTGCTCTTTACAGCATCGAACCCTGCTTCCATCACCAGTCCCATCCACAACTGGGTGTTCTTTTAGCTTTTGCTCCATCCCTTCATTCTTTCTGGAGTTATTTCTCCACTGATCTCCTGTAGCATATTGGGTACCTACAGACCTAGGGAGTTCCTCTTTCAGTCTCCTATCTTTTTGCCTTTTCATACTGTTCATGGGGTTCTCAAGGCAAGAATGCTGAAGTGGTTTCCCACTCCCTTCCCCAGTGGACCACATTCTGTCAGAACTCTCCACCATGGCCCGTCCCTCTTGGGTGGCCCCACACAGCATGGCTTAGTTTCATTGAGTTAGACAAGGCTGTGGTCCATGTGATCAGATTGGCTAGTTGTCTGTGATTGTGGTTTCAGTCTGTCTGCCCTCTGATGCCCTCTTTCAGCGCCTACCATCTTACTTGGGTTTCTCTTACCTTGGATGTGGGGTAGCTCCTCTCGGCCGCCACCCCTGACCTTGGATGAGGGGTAGCTCCTCTTGGCTGTCACAACCACCATGCTCCTGTGCCATCGCAGCTGCTGCGCTCATATATAAATCATATAATACAACATTATATGCCAGGTATATCTCAATAAAAGTTAAATAAAAGTTTTTAAAAAAGGTAAACAAGGTTGAAAAGACAAAAGGTCTTTAAGTCAGTATATTCAAAACTCATTTGAGGACACATTCATTGTTTTTTCCATATGTGTAAATTAAATTTTAGTTTTTCTATTTTTCTTATCTTCAGTAATAACATCTGTGAAATCATGAGCTTATGTGCTATTTAATTGACCATTTGTTGGAACTTACATTAAAATAATTCTTAAAACTATTAAATTAAAACATTCTTCCATGAATTACTTAAAATGATACCACTTATCACACTATATGCTTTGGGACTATTCACCTATATATATAACAAAGAATCACTGAAATGCTTTGTGTGGTGGAATAACAGGATTAAATTTGCTTTGCAGAGAACAACCCAGCAACAGTGCAGAAAATGGATTTGAGGAAGATGAAGTTGATCTCAAGGAGACCAGTTAGGGAACTCTTAAGTTACCTAGGCAAGAAATTATAGGGGTCCAAATTAGGACCTCAAAAATAGGTGTTATTTCAAATACTTGCCAGATAGTAATTAGGTCCTAAGAATTCAGTAGTTGACATGGCTGACAAAGTCCCTGACCACATAGTTTATATTCCAATTGAGGAGGTTTACATTCTAGTTGAGAGTGTGGGAGGAGATAAACAATAAGCAAGGAAGGGTACAAAGGTAAATAATCTCAAGTAAATAAAATAGAAAAATGAGGTATTGGAGGGTAACTAACTGGAGGAGGTAGGGGGCAATGAAGTATAGATGGGGTGAGGGCTGGATAGTTTGATTACTTTAAGTTAGGGATCAGAATTGACTTTTCTAAAGAGATGACTTTTGAGTTGAGACTCAATAATGGGAAAGAGCTGACTATGAGTAGGAGAGAGGGAGAAAACTGAATTTTTGAAATATATGATAGATAGAGTCAGGTAGTTGAGATATCAACAAGAGAGGAGGAGGATTCAATGATTACCTAATTTTAGAGTTACTCTATCGGAACTTTTATGTTCCGCATAGCTGGAGCTTTTTCCAAATTCCATGTAGCTGTACTTTACTTTCATGCTAATTCTCTGTTAATTAACTTGATATCTATCACATGTTTGAATATTGGGCCTATCTTTTTTGAAAAAATTTATTATTCATCACCCTTTGTTTTAATGCCAAAAATCATCATCCAAAATGTGTTCATATTTTCATCTCAAATAAAGCAATGGCCTATTTGATTGTCAAGTCTACCCTGCTATCAACCATATAAAATATGCTTCTAAAAACCATGAACAAAAGTTTTGAATTGGTGAATTTAAATGAAAACTTACGAATGGAAAAAAAAAATCTGCTGATTTCTTCCCAAATAAATTAATATAATCCCCTAGGGTTTGTTTAATGCAATTTTATGCTAAATATATTCAATATTATGTTGGAGTGATGGCTTCCTTTAGCAGTGTTGCAGACTGCATACAAAAAGCATTTAATTATGAATGCCATAATTTGCTCAATTGATGCTTCTCTTTTATCTGCAAACCATAGATAATTTTCCCTAAATAAATGCAACCATGAAAATAGTATTTAAAACAGAAAATAAAAAAAAAAAAATACTTGCTTGATATAAACCAAACACTGCATAGTCAAAATTAACTGCCCTCATGGCAAATAAGCATCTTGTAAATTCAAATTGCAAAAGCATCATCTGTTCATTTAGGAGCTATTTCCCAGATTAAGATTTAGAGGCTATATTTTTATAAACAACTTAGGGATTTTATTTTCAATGTGAATCTGATTTTAAAGTAATATTAAAATTTTACTCATTTGTATATTTTTAATACTTTTTAGCAAGCCATTGGAGAAGGCAATGGCACCCCACTCCAGTACTCTTGCCTGGAAAATCCCATGGATGGAGGAGCCTGGTAGGCTGCAGTCCATGGGGTCGCGAAGAGTCAGACACAACTGATCGACTTCACTTTGACTTTTCACTTTCATGCATTGGAGAAGGAAATGGCAACCCACTCCAGTATTCTTGCCTAGAGAATCCCAGGGACAGGGGAGCCTGGTGGGCTGCCGTCTATGGGGTCTCACAGAGTCAGACACGACTGAAGCGACTTAGCAGCAGCAGCAAGCCATTACATGATAACCAATGGCACCTGATTTTATGTACAATGAATTCAAAAGGAGTATAAATTTCATTCTCCTACCCCAAGCCAGATTTTATTCCAAAGACAGAGCTTATTGTCTCAAAAGGAGTTCCCCAATGGAAAAGATAATGAAGTGGAGAAAAACACTTAGAAATTTCAACCCTCCCTTTTTTTTTTTTAGTTTGTCTTGTATGAATTCATGTTCTTAACTCTCACAGTTGTTCAAATTTGCACTTTTAAGTTTTTATTTTCCTTTTAAAAATAATTTGTTTTTATTGAAATATAGTTGACTTAAAATATTGCATTAGTTTCAGATTGTACAGCAAATTCAATTATACTTATATATACATATATATTTTTTCAGACTCTTTTCCCTTATAGGTTATTACAAAATATTGAATTCCCTTTGCTATACAGTAGGTCTTTGTTGGTTATCTATTTTATGTATCAGTTCAGTTCAGTTCAGTAGCTCAGTCATATCCGACTCTTTGCGACCCCATGAATTGCAGCACGCCAGTCCTCCCTGTCCATCACCAACTCCCGGAGTTCACTCAGACTCACGTCCATCGAGTCAGTGATGCCATCCAGCTATCTCATCCTCTGTTGTCCCCTTCTCCTCCTGCCCCCAGTCCCTCCCAGCATCAGAGTCTTTTCCAATGAGTCAACTCTTTGCATGAGGTTGCCAAAGTATATGTTTATGTATAGCAGTGTGTTTATGTTGCACTTCCCAGGTGGAGCTAGTGGTAAAGAATCTGCCTGCCAATGCAGGAGACATAAGAGACATGGGTTTGATCCCTGCATCAGGAAGATCCCCTTGAAGAGGGCATGACAACCAATTCCAATATTCTTGCCTGNTATGTATAGCAGTGTGTTTATGTTGCACTTCCCAGGTGGAGCTAGTGGTAAAGAATCTGCCTGCCAATGCAGGAGACATAAGAGACATGGGTTTGATCCCTGTATCAGGAAGATCCCCTTGAAGATGGCATGACAACCAATTCCAATATTCTTGCCTGGAGAATCCCATGGACAGAAGAGTTTGGTGGGCTATATAATCCATAGTGTCACAGAGTCAGACATGACTGAAGTGACTTGACACATACACAGTATGTGCTAATACCAAACCCCTGATTTATCTCTCCCCCTGCTTTCCCCTTTGATAACCTTGTAGTTGAATATTTACAAGTTTCTTTTCTTTTCTAAGTCTGTGGGTCTGTTTCTGTTTTTAGTATAAATTCATTTGTATCTCTTTTTTTTTTTTAGATTCCACATAAAAACAATATCATATATTTATCCTTCTCTTTCTGGCTTACTTCACTCAGTGTGACAGTCTCTGATTCCATCCATGTTGTTGCAAATGGCATTATTTCATTCTTTTTTGTAGCTGAGCAGCATTCCATTATACAAATATCTTACTCTGTTGATGAACATTTGGGACACTTCCATGTCTTGGCTATTTTAAATAGTGCTTCAGTGAACACTGGGGTGCATATATCTTTTTGAATTATGGTTTCCAAATCCAGATACATGCCTCGGAGAGGGATTGCTGAGTCATATGGTAGTTCTATTTTTAGTTTTGTGAGGAGCCTCCTACTGTTCTCCATAGTGGCTATATCAATTTAGGTTCCCACCAACAATTCAAGAGGGTTTCTTCACACCCTCTCCAGTGGTTATTTCTTGTAGACTTTTTGATAATAGCTATTCGAACCAGTGTGAGGTGATAATTCATTGTAGTTTTGATTTGCATTTCTCTAATAATTAGTGAAGTTGAGCATCTTTTCATGTGCCTTTTGTACATTTTGTATGTCTTCTTTGGAGAAATGTCTGTTAAGCTCTTCTGCCCATTTTTGAATTGGTTTGTTTTTTGATATTGAGTTGCATGAGCTGTTTACATATTTCACAGATTAATCCCTTCCTGGTATTATGCCTTTCTGTTACATTTCTCACTTTATACCACTACCAGGATATGGGTCATTTTATGATCACTGTCTTTTTCTCCAGCTGTTAAAGGGTCTGAGTCAGGTGGTGAACACTGACTTGGACCACAAACTACAAAAGGGTCAACTCTGTGTAATGGCCATCACAGAAGAGGCCAGGGTGGTGAAGAAACAGCAGTTAACCACTTAAGTGCTTTAAACATGGAAGGAACTAAGAATGAATCTGGTTTGATTTTTATCCAACTAAGAGTCCCACTTCTACTTATAACAAAATGGACAAGATCTACTCAGGGATGTGTCTTCTTAACAACTCAGGGCTCCCTGGCCCTCTTGTCAAAGCTCAAAACACTTACCTCACAGTTCTGCTCTGAATTCTAGTAAGTGTTCAGAAAAACAAAGTTACTTTTGATATGATTACTGCTGAGATTGCTGTTTATAGAGATTCTTTATCACTTTAAAATACATACCTTCCATGAGTTTGAAATGAAAGATTTATAAAACAGTTTTCCAAAGCAAGCCAAGAATTCTTTTCATATTCCTTATACCTATTTTTCAAGTTTATTGAGTTATGCATGCTAATAAATTTGGAATATAATGTCAGAGTAGCTAGACTATGGTAAAAAGAGCTACAACCTCAGGATAAGAGAACTTTTGTTTGAGTCCCACTTCTACTGATTATTTTGGTTGAATTACTTACACTCCCAAATACTACAGCCTACCTTTGCACCTTGGTTTCTATCATTCCCTTCCTGGATCTCCCAGCAATCAGTTTGCAGCTACTCCGTTCTCCCATGCCATCAGTACTTTCCTTTTTCTGTATCTTTATTTATATGTGTCTCCTCTGCTTGCAATGCACATCACTCATTTCTACTTATCTAATTTCTACCCATTCTCCAATTCTCAAACCTTTTCTCAGAGTTTATTTAATTTTCCACTGAGGCCCACAAAGTTTCTTAAATTGTACATGTGTTATAGTGTATCTGATCACATGTTTCCTGTCTAAATCTCCTCAACAGGATGGACCTTATTTGATTATTCTCTTACTCCAGTGTCTTGGTATGATATGTGTATTTATTGAAAGATAGGGTGAATGAATGAATAGCCAAAGGAATCTTTATTTTCTTGTTAGTAAAATGGGGATAGTAAAATGGGAAATGGCACTTACCTTACAGATTACCCTAATGTTACATGTAATTAGATATTGTCAATGAATACCCTCTGTAAACAATAATGTACCACAAAAAGTAAAATATTTTAATACTATCCTATTAGAGGAACTAAAGCAGAACTAACTTAGGAGGTCCTTGTTGCAAAATTCAGGTTTAAATTGAAGAAAGTAGGGAAAACCACTAGGCCATTCGAGTATGATCTAAATCTAATCCCGTATGATTATACAGTGGAGGTGACAAACAAATTCAAGGGATTAGATCTGGTAGACAGAGTGCCTGAAGAACTATGGATGGAGGTTCAGAACACTGTATGAGACGTGGTAACCAAAACCACCCCAAAGCAAAAAAATGCAAGGCAAAATGGTTGTCTGAGGAGGCCTTAAAAATACGTGAGAAAAAAAGCAAAAGAAAAAGGAGAAAGAGAAAGATATATCCAACTGAATGCAGAGTTCCAGAGACTAGTAAGGAGAGATAAGCCATCTTAAGTGAATAATGTGAAGAAATGTAAGAAAATAATAGAATGGGAAAGATTAAAGATCTCTTCAAGAAAACTTGAGATGCCAAGTGAACATTTCATACAAAGATGAGCACAATAAAGGACAGAAACAGCAAAGACCTAACAGAAGCAGAAGAAATTAAGAAGAGATGGTATGAATACACAGAAAAACTATACAAAAAAAGTCTGAATGACTTAGATAACCACAATGATGTAGTCACTCACCTAGAGCCAGACACCCTGGAGTATGAAGTTAAGTGGGCCTTAGGAAGTACTGCAAAGCTAGTGGAGGTGATGGAATTCCAGTTGAGCTATTTCAAATCCTAAAAGATGATGCTGTGAAAATGCTGCACTCAATATGCCAGCAAATTTGGAAAACTCAGCAGTGGCCACAGGACTGGAAAAGGTCAGTTTTCATTCCAACCCCAAAGAAGAGCAATGCCAAAGAATGTTCAAACTAATGCACAATTGCATTCATCTCACATGCTAGCAAAATAATGTTCAAAATCCTTCAAATGAGGCTTCAATGGTATGTGAACCAAGAACTTCCAGATGTACAAGCTGGATTTAGAAATGGCAGAAGAACCAGAGATCAAATTTTAAACATCTGTTGGATCATAGAAAAAGCAAGGAAATTCCAGAAAAACATATACTTCTGCTTCATTGACTACTCTAAAGCCTTTGACCATGTGGATCTTGACAAACTGTGGAAAATTCTCAGAGAAATGGGAGTAACAGACTACCTTACCTGTCTCCTGAGAAACCTGTATGCAAGTAAAGAAGTGAAGCTTAAAATAAGACATGGAACAATAGACTGGTTCAAAACTGGGAATGGAGTACATCAAGGCTGTATATTGTCATCCTGCTTANGACCATGTGGATCTTGACAAACTGTGGAAAATTCTCAGAGAAATGGGAGTAACAGACTACCTTACCTGTCTCCTGAGAAACCTGTATGCAAGTAAAGAAGTGAAGCTTAAAATAAGACATGGAACAATAGACTGGTTCAAAACTGGGAATGGAGTACATCAAGGCTGTATATTGTCATCCTGCTTATTCAACTTCTATTCAGAGAGCATGCAATATGCCAGGCTGGATGAATCACAAGCTGGAATCAAGATTGCAGGGAGAAATATCAATAACCTCAGATATGCAGATGATAACACCCTAATGGCAGAAAGCCAAGAGGAACTAAAGAGCTTCTTGACAAAGGTGAATAAGAGGGTGAAAAACTAGCTGAATACTCAACATTCAAAAAACTAAGATCATGCATCCAGTCCTATCACTTCATGGCAAATAGATGGGGAAAAAGTGGAAACAATGACAAATTTTATTTTCTTGGGCTCCAAAATCATTGTGAATAGTGACTGCAGCTATGGAATTAAAAGACACTTTCTCCTTGGAAGGAAAGTTATGACAAACCTAGACAGCATATTAAAAAGCAGAGACATCTCTTTGCTGACAAAGGTCCGTCTAGTCAAAGCTGTGGTTTTTCCAATAGTCATGTATGGATGTTAGAGTTGGACCATAAAGAAGGCTGAGTGCCAAAGAATTGGTGTTTTTGAATTGTGGTGCTGGAGAAGACTCTTGAGAGTCCCTTAGACAGCAAGGAGCTCAAAATCCTCAAGGAAGTAAACCCTGAATATTCATTTGAAAGGACTGATGTGAAGCTGAAGCTCCAGTACTTTGGCCACCTGATGTAAAGAGCCAACATATTGGAAAAGACCTTGATGCTAGGAAAGATTGAATGCAGGAGGAGAAGGGGGTGACAGAGGATGAGATGGTTGTATGGTATCACCAACTCAATGGACATGAGTTTGAGCAAACTCCAGGAGACGGTGAAGGACAGGGAAGCCTGGAGTGCTTCAGTCCTTGGGGTTGCATGCATGGACATGACTTAGTGACTCAACAACCACAAACTCATCCTAATATAGAGTCAAGGGAGAAAATAAGCATTTGGAATAAAGTTATTCCTCTGTTATTGANATGGACATGAGTTTGAGCAAACTCCAGGAGACGGTGAAGGACAGGGAAGCCTGGAGTGCTTCAGTCCTTGGGGTTGCATGCATGGACATGACTTAGTGACTCAACAACCACAAACTCATCCTAATATAGAGTCAAGGGAGAAAATAAGCATTTGGAATAAAGTTATTCCTCTGTTATTGAGTCAGGCTTCAGTAAGTATTGCTTTGGTGATGACTATAGCAAAGTGCATTGCATGGTGCTTGAAGGCAGCTCTTCCATCTCTGATCATTCATATCAAACTGGTCTAGATAGTAAAGGTTGACACTTGTCCTCAATAGATGTACATGTCTGAGTTTTACCGATTTGGGGATGGAGTTCTCTGTCTTAACCTTGCTGATGCAAAGCCACAGAGCTCCTCATACGTGCCCCCAAATTGGATATTTGTTTCAGATACTCTTTGATGATGCTTAAAGTGCTAGTTAAGTTTTGAGCGAATTCAATAGTACTGGTAACAAAGGTTGACAGAAGAGTTTAGTTGCAGCTAGGCAAATCCTCAAGCCTTTTGTCAGAGTCTATTGCTCCCTTGTTTGAGCAAGCTCTGAGAGTTGAGCTCTGGGAGTCTGAACAAGCTTCAGGAGTTGGTTATGGACAGGGAAGCCTGGCATGCTGCAGTCCATGGGGTCTCAAAAAGTCGGACACGACTGAGCTACTGAACTGAACTGATTGCTCTCCAATGTAGCAAATATCATAAACATAGCACCTAGCATAGTAGCTGGCATGCAACAGATTATGCAATGAATATTTAGAGTAAATGGAGGTGGAAGTCAAGACTTGTATTGTTTTAGAGATTCTAGTCAGAATAAAAGAAAATAAGCAAACAATTAGAGTAGATTGAGGTCTTTCTGTAAACTACTAACCATGCGACTTTGAACTTGGTAGTGGTATAGAAAATAAAGAAAACAACCTACTGTGCAAAAATGATGAGATATGAGGAAACCCTTTGAAAATGAAATGGTCTTTATGTTGTCTATATCATTTAATTACTCTCCAAGATAAGAGATCAATATACATAGCCAGTAAGGAACAGACTCTAAGAACACAATAAAGTCAGACTGTCCAGACCCTAAAAACTGGCAGTTTTACTAATTGTACAAGATGAAAAATGTGGAAAATGTGGAAATAATAATAGCACATATCTCATAAAGTTGCTATAAGTCTTAAATAACATAATGGAGATAAATTACTTGAAACAATGCTTTGCCCATGATAAAAATCCAGTAAGTGTTAGCAATAATTTTCTGTGTTCAGGGACCTTTATAATGCAGATATTCTACCTATTTCTCTTACATAGATCATTTAAACCATTTAAACCTCAGTTTCCTCAACTGTAAAATGAGAATAATAGAATCTATATCAGACAAATATTTAGGGGATTAGAGGAGATGATACACTTGAAATAGTACTGTAGAATTTAATGAAATGAGGTAGAATGAGATATTAAGAGGGATACAGTAGATTTCTTTGAAAATCAGGCATTAGAATGTATTTCTCTGGTTTACCTCCTTCTATGTCACCTCAAAAATAACCAACAGCATAAAAATAAGGAGGATTAAGCCTATGCTAGAATGGAAGATTAGTAATGAGTGACACATGCCAGTAATTCACATTTCTGCAATTAAGATTAAAGACATACAAGATTCATGATTCCCTGAATGTGAAGGAACAACTCTCCAAGGGAGTAAATAGAGAAGACTTAGAAAGTCATAGGCAGGAATCCAAAATATACATGGGGACAGCAAGATGGTATCTTTGGATCCTACCAAGTGTCACTGGGAAGCAGACTAACTGCCAAAAATCAGCAAAGGTAACAGGCTCACTCCTGGCTTAAACTTAGGGGAGACATTGTCACAGTTGGTTCCTAATGAGGCCAACTGTGATAGATAAAGAATGAGGACACTGCCCCAGTTAACTTCTGTATGGGAACCTCAAACACAGAAAAGAAACATTGGAACAGAGAAAAGTCCTCCTTGTGACTGCTGTCAGTTCTGGACTTCTCCTAACTTGTGATCAGTAGACAAATTGTTCTCAATTCTTAGCATGCTTCAGAATGATGTGGAAGGATTGTTAAAACAGAAATGATGAGACCTTCCCCCAGATATCTTAGAGCAAGTAGAGCCTGAGAATTTGCATTTCTAATAAGTTACCAGGAAATGCTGATGCTGCTGGTCTTGGTACCACATTTTGAGAACTACTGCTTTAGACTTACCCTGCCCTTTGCAGTAGATACTGCCTCATGTAACTAACAAAATGCAATTCAAATTAATACAATAAATGACATAGAAAGTTTAATTATCAATTTGTGCCAGTTATATTTCAAATGCATAAGAACCATAAGTAGCTAGTGCTAACCTATTGGTCCACACATATATGAAACATTTCTGTCATCACATGAAATTCTATTGGATAGCTTTCTCTAGGCTATAGAGTAAAACTTCAGGGAACGGGCTAGCACTGTGCACAATTACAGGAGGCATATTTGTGCTGCAGGAATGGAGGCCGCTGGGGTTACCCAATATAGCACTCCTGACAGTTAATCTAAGCTTTTCCCTTCTCCCTTCCTATGAATCCTAAAGATGTAAAGAAGGACTCTCCCAGTCTCTGAC
Source organism: Cephalophus harveyi (assembly GCA_006410635.1). NCBI lineage: Eukaryota > Metazoa > Chordata > Mammalia > Artiodactyla > Bovidae > Cephalophus > Cephalophus harveyi. Next base: position 25,049 of record SJYT01065699.1, on the reverse strand, counting down.
AGAACTCATCTCAGTTCTCCAAAGTTGACAAGCCATGACCTTCCTCTGTAAGAGTGAGCGTGTAGAAAAATAACTAGGTATGCTAAATGATACCTCAAATAATTCCTCAAAAAAGAACCTTGTTCTAAAGAATCAAAACGATGCCATCTTATGAAATAAAGTTGTTCTTAAAAAAAGGAATTTTCCAAAACATTCCCTGGTGGCTCAGATGGTAAATTGTCTGCCTGCAATGCAGGAGACCCGTTAACTAGGTATGCTAAATGATACCTCAAATAATTCCTCAAAAAAGAACCTTGTTCTAAAGAATCAAAACGATGCCATCTTATGAAATAAAGTTGTTCTTAAAAAAAGGAATTTTCCAAAACATTCCCTGGTGGCTCAGATGGTAAATTGTCTGCCTGCAATGCAGGAGACCCGGGTTTGATCCCTGGGTTGGGAATGTCCCCTGGAGAAGGAAATGGCAACCCACTCCAGTACTCTTGCCTGGAAAATCCCTTGGACAGAGGAGCCTGGTAAGCTACAGTCTATGGGGTCGCAAAGAGTCGGACATGACTGAACGACTTCACTTTCACTTAAAAAAAGGAATTCTCCAAAATATTAGTGTCAAATTGGATCTCAACCATGTTCAACAGACTAATGCTATGTAAAATCAGAATAAGTAGTTATGGAGATTCAAATTTAAAATCATAAAAGCTTCATGTGCTGCTGCTGCTAAGTCGCTTCAATCGTGTCCGACTCTGTGCGACCCCATAGACAGGAGCCCAACAGGCTCCCCCGTCCCTGGGATTCTCCAGGCAAGAACACTGGAGTGGGTTGCCATTTCCTTCTCCATTGTGTGAAAGCGAAAAGTGTAAGTGAAGTCGCTCAGTCGCATCCGACTTCTAGCGACCCCATGGACTACAGCCTACCAGGCTCCTCCATCCATGGGATTTTCTAGGCAAGAGTACTGGAGTGGCTTGCTATTGCCTTCTCCGCTTCATGTAGTTGAATGATATTTATGTCAAATTTAAAACTATAATGGAAGTTAAAAAATTAATTAGATCATGAGCAATACAAGTCAATGAAGTAGAAGAGTAACTCAAAATATTCAACAGGTATCTACAGATGTGTACAGAGAAAGGAAGATTATGAGAAAAGACAAAATATAGAGGAAATATCTGAGTTCCAATATGCATTTGACATAAGAATTTCAGAAGAGCATAATATTTTTTAAAAGCATCAATACAACATGTACACCCGTGGCGGATTCATGTCAATGTATGGCAAAACCAATACAGCATTGTAAAGTAAAATATAAATAAATAAATAAATAATGAAGAAAAAAAAAGAAAACTTTTTGAACTAAAGAAAGTATTAAATAATAAATCACAAAATATTTACTGAATATAGGTAAATTTTCTAGAAGTTTTCTTCTGGGAAATTTTTGAAATTTCATCATTTCAAGGATAAAGGGCAGAGTCCTACAAGAATCTAGGTAGACATTACCAAAACAAAATAGGTTACCTACAAAGGAATAAAAATTACTCTTATATTAGAC
>SJYT01065699.1:7739-23236 GCA_006410635.1 Cephalophus harveyi | reverse complement strand
TAGAATTTTTAGAGAAATGGATTAGGACTCCAGATTCAAGAATCATGTGCCCAGCCAAGGTGTGCAAGATAATAGAAAGCAAGTCATTTTCAGGTATGTGTTTTAGAAAACAACCTATTTTTTTAAATAATTGATCAAATGTTGAATAATAATAAAGATCTCAAGAATGGACAAGGAAACTATCAATATAAAAATTCTGGAATATAAAATAAAATTTGTAAGACATAGAATATATTTTTGAATAATTATTCTTAATATGATTTTTAAACTGAGCAGCAGTAAATGTTTTATCTTTTTGAAAAGAGAAGATATGAAACAAAATAATATAGATAGTTTATCTAAAGTCCCAGATTATTTTAATATAAATTGGAATGGAGATGAGTTTGGAGAAGGAAGATAAGTATGCTAATTTTCTCATTTTAGACATGTAAAATGGTTTAGCAGTCAAGAGCATAATTACCTGGTTCTTGCGCTGTACAACCAATTAGTGACTGTGCAACTTTGGGAAGTTACTTAACATTCCTAAGCATCAGGCTGCACCTTTAAAGCGGGAATACCATAATACCCCAGAGTCATGTGGGACTGAAATCAAATAATGCATGTAAAGTACACTTAGTACCTATAAGCACTGCTGCTGCTGCTGCTAAGTCGCTTCAGTCGTGTCCGACTCTGTGCAACCCCATAGATGGCAGCCCACCAGGCTCCCCTGTCCCTGGGATTCTCCTGGCAAGAATAGGTATGGTTATTAACTTATAAAGAGAGAAATCAAAAGATACTCTTGGATAATGGAGGAAACAGATCTGAAGATGAAAAACATATAAAAGAAACATTAAAAAAATGACTGACTAAAAAGAACACACATATTCTCTCTCTGGAAATCATTATAAAAACTAAATATGTATGTACTTCATACAAAGAAACAAGCTCTAATGTTTTACTTACTTGAATATTTCAAATATTCACATTGTAGAACCATAAAAAGGTCCCTTATAGTCAAAGCTATGGTTTTTCCAGTAGCTGTGTATGGATGTGAGAGCTGGATCATAAAGAAGGCTGAGCACCGAAGAATCAGTGCTTTCAAACTGTGGTGCTGGAGAAGACTCTTGAGAGTCCCTTGGACTGCAAGGAGATCCAACGAGTCAATCTTAAAGGAAATCAATCCTGAATATTCATTGGAAAGACTGATGCTGAAGCTGAAGCTCCAATACTTTGGCCACCTGATGCAAAGAGCCAACTCATTAGAAAAGACCCGGATGCTGGGAAAGATTGAAGGCAGGAGGAGAAGGGGATGACAGAGGATGAGCTGGCTAGATGGCATAACCGACTTGATGGACATGAGTTTGAGCAAATTCTGGAAGATAGTGGACAGGGAGGCCTGGTGTGCTGTAGTGCACGGGGTTGCAAAGAGTCCAACATGGCTAAGCAACAACAACAACAGCATTGCTTCAGTGATATTTAATTTTTTAATTACAAAAAATACACAGTGATTACGGTTTTGTTGAGTGAAAATATATATGCATAGGAAAAAAGGCAAAAAATATATTTACATACATGTAACATAAGTATTAGCAATAATCATTGCTGAGTATTAGAATTTTGGGTATCTTTTCTTTCTTTTCTCTATTTTCATTAGTATTTATAGGGAACATATATCAGTTTTATAAACAGGAAAAGAGATTATTTTATTTTTAAGTATGTGTCACTTAACATTTAGGTGAATATTTCTCTAGAAGTTTTCTTCACATGCAAATATGTATTATTTAATTAATTCACTTATTAATTCATTTGAAGAATATTTTTTAATTGATTGTCTTCTATGTTCCAGGCTTTGTTGTACACTCGGGATGTAGAAGTAAAAACAAAAAGAAAACAAAACAAAACCTCTATCTTCTTAGAGCTTAGTTTGGGGAGAACAACATAAGTAAATGAAATGTGTATTTTTGATATTGATGGGTAGCATGGAGCAAATATAAAGAAGGGACAAGGATAAGGATTAGTGGCTTCCCTTTTAAATGGGGTGATCTGTGGGGGTCTCATGGAGAAAAGAGTAAGTCCTTCCTAGTTATAGACACATGAAGAAGTGTCTTCCATGTGGCTTCCTAAGGGAAGATAGTACCCACAGAGGGAAGTACAAGTACAAAGATAGTGATGCAAAGGAATGCCTAATACATTTGAGGAAAGACAGGGAGGCAAGATGGCTAGCTGTAGGTAAGAGAGGAGAGTACTAGGTGCTCAGATGGAGTGTGCATTTGGGGTGCAGTTGGGGTGGAGTGTGCATGGGGCTGAGATCACCTCTGGCCTCTCGTCCATCGAGTCAGTGATGCCATCCAGCCATCTCATCCTCTGTCCTCCCCTTCTCCTCCTGCCCCCAATCCCTCCCAGCATCAGAGTCTTTTCCATTGAGTCAACTCTTTGCATGAGGTGGCCAAAGTACTGGTGCTTCAGCTTTAGCATCATTCCTTCCAAAGAAATCCCAGGGCTGATCTCCTTCAGAATGGACTGGTTGGATCTCCTTGCATATCATCAGTTCAGTTCAGTTCAGTTCAGTTGCTCAGTCGTGTCCGACTCTTTGCGACCCCATGAATCGCAGCACGCCAGGCCTCCCTGTCCATCACCAACTCCTGGAGTTCACTCAGACTCGCGTCCATCGAGTCAGTGATGCCATCCAGCCATCTCATCCTCTGTCGTCCCCTTCTCCTCCTGCCCCTAATCCCTCCCAGCATCAGAGTCTTTTCCAATGAGTCAACTCTTTGCATAAGGTGGCCAAAGTACTGGAGTTTCAGCTTTAGCATCATTCCTTCCAAAGAAATCCCAGGGCTGATCTCCTTCAGAATGAACTGGTTGGATCTCCTTGCAGTCCAAGGAACTCTCGAGTCTTCTCCAACACCACAGTTCAAAAGCATCAATTCTTCGGCACTCAGCCTTCTTCACAGTCCAACTCTCACATTGCATATCTTAGGATAGTTCTAATTGAAGCAAAATAGTTTAGACCTAACGCCATGCATTAACTTGGCATTCTGGAGAAATAACTCCAGAAAGAATGAAGAGATGGAGCCAAAGCGAAAACAATGTCCAGCTGTGGATGTGCAAACACCGTCTTCCAACAACACAATAGATGACTCGACAAATGGATGTCACCCTTACGAATTATACAGTGGAAATGACATATAGGTTCAAAGGATTAGATCTGATAGAATGCCTGAAGAACTATGGGATGGAGGTTCATGACATTGTACAGGAGGCAGTGATCAAGACTATCCTCACGGAAAAGGAATGCAAAAAAGCAAAGTGGTTATTTGAGGAGGCGTTGCAAATAGTAGTGAAAAGAAGAGAAGCGAAAGGCAAAGGAGGAAAGGAAAGATATATCCATCTGAATGCAGAGTTCCAAAGAATAGCAAGGAGAGATAAGAAAGCCTTCCTCAGCGATCAATACAAAGAAATAGAGGAAAATAATAGAATGGGAAAGACTAGAGATCTCCTGAAAAAATGATTAGAGATACCAGGGTCTGCCTGCAATGCAGGAGACCTGGGTTCGATCCCTAGGCTGGGAAGATCCCCTGGTGGGGGGCACAGCAACCCATTCTAGTATTCTTGCCTGGAAAATCCCCATGGACAGAGGAGGCTGTCAGGGTACAGTCCATGAGGTCACAAAGAGTCAGACACAACTGAGCACCTCAGCATAGCACACAGTAGAGTGTTTATTTCAAAAGCCAATTCATAAGCTGATTCATTTCTGGTAAATTAGCTATAGGAGATTTTGAAAAATGCAAAGAGTAATTTTCTGGAATTCATAATGACTTCAATAGAGACCCATTCATTAAAGCTTTCTAAACAAATTATGTGATATTGAAAATGCTGTTAATCAAATAGCTTTTTTTTTTTTTTTTCCTGCCTGTGCAGCATGCAGTATCTTAGTTTCCCAACTAGAGATCAAATCTGTGTCCCCTGCAGAGAAAGTGTGGAGTCTTAGCCCCTGGACCATCAGGGAAGTCCTCTAATAGCTTTAACACTAGGACTTATATAAGGAAGGCACTTCTTGCAGGGAGCAGGCAGTGGTCCCAACACACATTAATATGCAGACTAAACACAAGAGAAGGCTTTAAAAATGCAGATCACCATAGGTCACCTGAGAGATCTCAGGCCTAGGTTCTGGAGGTGAACCTGGGGCTCTCTGTTGGTAACAAGACCCCATATGACTCTTATGCAAGAGCCTTTTGACCACACTTTAGGAAAGGTGGGGAAGGAGAATTAGGGGATCTCCTTTCTGATTCCTCTTCTGGCAAGTAGCAGTGCCATCTTTCTCTTTCTCTTTTCTGTTCCCAAACACAAAGATGTAGGTAGCTGAAATGGATACTGGGTGGGCAAAGAGAAATATCAACTACCTTTATACTTTTGATCTTAATATTCTTTAATGTACTTGGTTATTTATTTGAGGTTCTCTGCCATAGTATGCCAGAGAAGGCAATGGCACCCCAATCCAGTACTCTTGCCTGGAAAATCCCATGGATGGAGGAGCCTGGTAGGCTGCAGTCCATGGGATCGTGAAGAGTCGGACACGACTGAGCGACTTCCCTTTCACTTTTCACTTTCATGCATTGGAGAAGGAAATGGCAACCCACTCCAGTGTTCTTGCCTGGAGAATCCCAGGGATGGGGGAGCCTGGTGGGCTGCCGTCTATGGGGTTGCAGAGAGTCAGACAAGACTGAAGCGATTTAGCAGCAGCAGCAGCAGCAGCAGCAGCAGCTATAGTATGCATAGTGATTTGATACAAAAGACTTGATCTATCCCCTGGTCTTAAATTCCAAAACTGTAATTTTGGAATGTGGCTTAATCACAGTGGTGCACTGAAGCTGAAATGAAAACATAAGTAAAGTGATAGGTAATGCAAATATGAAATCATATCTTCATTACTAGATTTTATTTATTAAAGATAGCTAAAATATTCTAAAGGTAAATGTCTATACTTTTTTGAATATGTGTGGTTTTATTTCAAAAGGGAACCAAAGAACCACAAACTCTAAATAAGAATTTGAATTTGAATTCTCTACTTTAACAATGTATGCATAAATCTTTGATTTCTTAATAAACCAGATATAACCAGAAAGATTCACTTTTCCAGCCAGGACTACAAATATGATATCTTTCCCATTTTTCTTAGTTAATTATTTGACCTCTCTTCTATCTTCAACAGTGGCCACAGAACTGGAAAAGGTCAGTTTTCATTCCAATCCCAAAGAAAGGCAATGCTAATAAATGATCAAACTACCATACAATTGCACTCATCTCACACGCTAGCAAAGTAATGCTCAAAATTCTCCAAGTTAGGCTTTCACAGCACATGAACCAAGAACTTCCAGATGTTCAAGGAGGATTTAGAAAAGGCAGAGGCCCAGAGATCAAATGCCAACATCTGTTGGATCATAGAAAAAGCAAGAGAATTCCAGAAATACATCTACTTCTACTTTATTGACTATGCCAAAGCCCTTGACTGTGTGAATCACAAAAAACTGTGGAAAATTCTGAAAGAGATGGGAATACCACACCATCTTATCTGCCTCCTGAGAAATCTGTATGTAAGTCAAGAAACAATTAGAACCAGATATGGAACAACGGACTGTTTCCAAATTGGGAAAGGAGTACGTCAAGGCTGTGTATTGTCACCCTGGTTATTTAACTTCTATGCATAGTACATCATGAGAAATGCTGGGCTGGATGAAGCACAAGCTGGAATCAAGATTTCCAGGAGAAATATCAATAACCTGAAATATGCAGATGACACCACCCTTATGGCAGGAAGCAAAGAGGAACTAAAGAGCCTCTTGATGAAAGTGAAAGAGGAGAGTGAAAAAGCTGGCTTAAAACTCAACATTCAAAAAATTGGATCGTGGCATCTGGTCCCATCACTTCATGGCAAATAGACGAGGAAATGATGGAAACCGTGTCAGACTTTATTTTCTTGGGCTCCAAAATCACTGCAGATGGTGATTGCAGCCACGAAATTAAAAGAAGTTTGCTCCTTGGAAGAAAGCTATGACAAACCTAGATGGCATATTGAAAAGCAGAGACATCACTTTGCCGACAAAGGTCTGTCTAGACAAAGTTATGGTTTTTCCAGTGGTCATATATTAATATGAGAGTTGAACTATAAAGAAAGCTGAGCACTGAAAAATTGATGCTTTTGAACTGTGCTGTTGGAGAAGACTCTTGAGAGTCCCTTGGGCTGCAAAGAGATCAAACCAGTCCATCTAAAGGAAGTCAGTCCTGAATATTCATTGGAAGGACTGATGCTGATGTTGAAACTCCAATACTTTGGCCATCTGATGGGAAGAACTGACTCCTTGGAAAAGACTATGATCCTGAGAAAGAGGGAAGGCAAGAGGAGAAGGGAAAGACAGCGGATAAGATGGTTGGATGGCATCACCAACTTGATGGATATGAGTTTGAGCAAGTTCCAGGAGTTGGTGATGGACAGGGAAGCCTGGCATGCTGCAGTACATGGGTCACAAAGAGTCGGACATGACTGAGCGACTGAAATGAACTCCTCTATCTTAGTTGTGGAAGGCAGAAGACCAGAATCTCCCTCTAGGATATCATTGGGCCACTTGTCCAAGATGTTCACTTAATAAAATGGGGCTCACTTAATAAAATGCACAGTTGCTGGAGCTGTTTTCAAGCATGGTGAGCAGTGGGACATTCTGATCAGTTCCTTATAGGTCCCTGATTTATGAATACTTTTGCCTCTGTTTTCAGCACTGTGTGCTGCTATTATCTGCTGCTTTGCACCCAGCAAGGATTATTCTTTTCCATTCAGTCATGATATCTAATTTGTACTCAGGTTATAGCATTGTCAATCACATTTGTGTGCAGAACACTTGTTTAGCACTTAATGATGAGGCAGTCCTTCTCTTAAGATTCTCTGTTGTAAGCATGGAAGATTCTTTGCAGTCATTCGTGGCATTTCCTACCAATGACCCCAGTCAGAAACTCACTAATCCTGAGCACAGAGCATAAACTAGGTTGAAATCCTTTTGTTTCTAGCAGCTTTCTCTATTGCTAGGAAACTTTTCTTCTTTCACCCTGTGCTGTTCTCAATTTCAAGGGGATTATTAGGAGCAGCAGCCTTCAGCAAAGCAAAAAATAGATGCTTTATATTCTTTCCCAGGAGTAGTGTGTATAAACTGGCATTTGTAAAATAAGAGGGGCTGGTCCAAAGACTCTGAAAACAAAGAATAAATGCTCCAAAGTGACTTGTGTTTTCTAAATCCCACCTAAGCAAGAGTCAACGATTATCACAGAAATTTTAATGTTTAAATCTTTTAAGTGGGAAATGCATTCATTATTTCTTATATGTCCACTTTACATTCCAGTTTCCTTACATTCAACCAGCACACTCGCATATGGATACCCACTTAACCTCTGCAAATATTTTCCTTCACCTGTCTCCTCAAAGTTGACTCAAACTTGCCTTTTTTTCTTTTTGCTTAAAAATGAAAATTTTAGCTTACCATGCACAAACTTAACCTTTTCCTAGTTGATTCATATGTCAAGAGATGTTTACATTGCCACATATTATGTACAGTTCAGTTGTATGTTTTAAGTTTTATTATTAAAAATAATCTAGAGATAGAAAAGCATTGAGTAAAAAGTAAATATTTTGTTTATAGGTTTAAAGTAATGTTCTTTCAACAAAAAATATTTGCCAGCCTGTAAACTATTCACATGCCCCTGTGAAAATGATATGCACCTAATGATGGTGATCATTCGAAGTATAATATGAATATTAAAGGTCATTTCCATTTAAACTTTCTTCTAGACTATGATTATTTCAGGTATGAAACTGTGAATATGAGCTTCTTTGAAGTGAAAATATCAGCAAACCAGGAAACATGGACAATGAAGCTATTTTGTATCTAAATGTTGAGGCAGAGGCATGACCTCATTGAATTTCCATTTTCTCTTATGCATAAAGGGGATGTAATGACTCTTGCTCATTTTGTGAGCAAGATATGAGAAAAATACATATTTATGATACATCATCAAATAGCTGAACTTCTAAAAATTGTGTGCAAATTGATTTTTTCAGGTTGAATTAGAAATGCAATAGGAAAAATTTTTAGGAAATTTATAGTACATTCTTTTATGGATGGTATTGTTACTTTTTAACACCTCATATCTTTAGGTTAAAGTTTAATCCATTATTTTTCTCATAGTAATTTATATTTAACCAAATAACAATTCCCTGAAAATAGTTTGAAAGAAAGCTATAACAATTTAGGATTATACTTTTTAATTATAGGAAGGTCAAAATTCTAATTAAATCTTTATAAATAATATTTGTAAATTATGTAAAAAATTCTGGTTAATTGGCCAGCACAATAATAGACACTTTTTCCCCCTCAAGTACATAGGTAAACAAATTTCAGGGCTTTTTTTTTTTTTTTTAATTCAGAAGGGCTATGAAGCATGTGGGATCTTAGTTCCCTGACCAGGAATTGAACCTGGGCCCTTGGCAGTGAAAGCACTGAGTCCTAAGCACTCAACTACCAGGGAATTCTCAACAAATTTCAGGTTTAAAAAGGCTGAGTTTGGAAGTTTTTGAGCATTTGGAATACTGATAATGTGTTAATAAAAGTGATAGGGGACAATATGAAAAAATTGTAGTGTATAGATTAGAATTCCAACTTGAAGGCAATGACAAAACATTCTAAGCAAGAAATTGATAAAATATTAATAAACAATAAAAATAACAATGCTTTACTATATGTAGGTTAGCAAATACAATACTATCAAATTTTGTGTTTAATGGAAGGTTAGTTTGAAGAAAATGGTACACATTCTCATCAGAGCACTGTAGAAATTTATTACTTATGAATATATTTAATTGCAGTATACTTGTTGATTTAAGTCTTTTTTAGTCATATTCATTTCACAATCACTAAATCCACCTGCAAACCTGGAGGAAGAAAAAGGAAGAAATATATGTACAACACTGGGTATATATTTATACTTAAATTATACTTAACTGAGCCTTATTTTATGATTTTTTTTTCCATTTACGATGTTTACATAGTTTACACTTGGTTCACTCAAGTTATATGACTGAATTTTTACCTATAGCTGGATAAATACACCATCTTGGCTTATTAGAATTACAAATCAAACAGTAAAGAACAATGGTGATTTATTATTAGAGCCAAGAGAAAAAGTTACTTAGTAACAAATGCATAAACTATCTGTTCCAGCATTCGCTAGTCATGTGAGGCACGTTTTGTTCCATCTCTTATGCAAGGTCTTTTCAAAAATGAATGAGATAAGAAAAACACATTGAAAAACTTTTTATATCTATAGTCTTCTTAAAAATTTTTCATTAGTTTTTGGCAGTGTGAAAAAATCTTTATCTTTTTTTAAAATTTCGATGTATCACCATTTTAACTGTATTCTTAAATATTATACATCTCTATTTTTAATGACTTGTGGTATATTCCCTGTGAAAAAAATACCATTAGTTCAATTGCCTTTTCCCTTCATGTGGTTTGAGTAGAAAGACTGTTTTGTCTTTTATAAAAACACAAAATGGCATTGTTTAGCTTTCTAGATCTCTTAAGTGGTAATTTGGGGAGAAAATAGTTCTCCTACCATAGCTGTTGTACAAAACGACAAAGGTGAAACAGCTTCTTCTGTCCCAAAGGCACAGCTGTCCACACTCAAAGTGAATGTCATTCCTAGAATCAATTGTGTGTTGAGAAAGAAGCCACTCAAGGCACTAGACTGTATTTTCAAAAAGTAAAACAAAGGAATCTCTAGTTTATAGGTTTTTTTAATAGGAGGAGAAAAGTGTAGAGTCATTCTTTCCTCATTTTTTTAGATGGCTTAAATCTCACTCGGAGAAGGCAATGGCACCCCACTCCAGTACTCTTGCCTGGAAAATCCCATGGATGGAGGAGCCTGGTAGGCTGCAGTCCTTGGGGTCGCAAAGTCGGACACGACTGAGCGACTTCACTTTCACTTTTTCCTTTCATGCATTGGAGAAGGATGCATGCTGGGGGCCAGAGCTCCAGGCATTCCAAATCCTATAATCTGAATGGCCATATTCATTGCAAAGCTCACCAGTATTCTTAAACCACTGCAGGGCTTTGAAAGAACCTGTGGATTGAAAGACTTTGGTATGTGGTAGTGTTAATGTAGTAGATTGACACAGAGTAGGGACTGATATTATTTAAAATATTTTAAGTACTTCAGATTTAGAAAAGGCAGAGGAACCAGAGGTTAAATTGCCAACATCCATTGGATCATCAAAAAGCAAGAAAATGCCAGAAAAATATCTACTTCCACTTGATTGATTACGCCAAAGCCTTTGACTGTGTAGATCACAACAAACTTATGGAAAATCTGAAAGATATGGGAATACCAGACCACCTTACTTGCCTCCTAAGAAATCTGTATGCAGGTCAAGAAGTAGCATTTAGAACCGTACATGGAACAACAAACTGGTTCCAAATTGGGAAAGGAGTACATTAAGGCTGTATATTGTTACCCTGCTTATTTAACTTATATGCACAATACATCATGCAAAATGCCAGGCTAGATGAAGCACAAGCTGGAATCAAGATTTCCGGGAGGAATATCAATAACCTCAGATATGCAGATGACACCACCCTTATGGCTGAAAGCGAAGATGAACTAAAGAGGCTTTTGACGAAAGTGAAAGAGGATGGTGAAAAAGCTTACTTAAAACTCAGCATTCAAAAAACTAAGATCATGGCATCCAGTCCCACCATTTAATGGCAAATAGATGGGGAAACAGTGGAAACAGTGAGAGACTTTATTTTTTGTGGGGCTCCTCTGGTTCCAAATTGGGAAAGGAGTACATTAAGGCTGTATATTGTTACCCTGCTTATTTAACTTATATGCACAATACATCATGCAAAATGCCAGGCTAGATGAAGCACAAGCTGGAATCAAGATTTCCGGGAGGAATATCAATAACCTCAGATATGCAGATGACACCACCCTTATGGCTGAAAGCGAAGATGAACTAAAGAGGCTTTTGACGAAAGTGAAAGAGGATGGTGAAAAAGCTTACTTAAAACTCAGCATTCAAAAAACTAAGATCATGGCATCCAGTCCCACCATTTAATGGCAAATAGATGAGGAAACAGTGGAAACAGTGAGAGACTTTATTTTTTGTGGGGCTCCCAAATCACTGCAGGTGGTGACTGCAGCCATGAAATTAAAAGACGCTTGCTCCTTTGGAAAAAAAGCTTTGACCAACCTAGACAGCATACTAAAAAGCAGAGATATTACTTTGTTGACAAAGGTCCATCTAGTCAAAGCTATGATTTTTCCAGTAGTCATATATGAATGTGAGTTGGACTATAAAGAAAACTGAGTGCTGAAGAATTGATGCTTTTGAACTGTGGTGTTGGAGAAGACTCTTGAGAGTCCCTTGGACTGCAAGGAGATCCAACCAGTCCATCCTAAAGGAAATCAATCTTGAATATTCATTCGAAGGACTGATGCTGAAGCTGAAACTCTAATACTTTGGCCACTTGATGGGAAGAGCTGACTCCTTGGAAAAGACCCTGATGCTGGAAAAGATTAAAGGTAGAAGGAGAAGGGAATGACAAAGGATAAGATGGTTGGATGGCATCACCAACTCAATGGATATGAGTTTGAGCAAGCTCCAGGAGTTTGTGATGGACAGGGAATCCTGGTGTGCTGCGGTCCATGGGGTCATGAAAAGTAAGACACGACTGAGTGACTAAACTGAAGTACTTCATTTTTTTAAAAATTTTGAGATTTTTCATTTGAAGGTTAATCTTAATGCTATGAAATTCACAAATATGCTAACCCATAAAAAATCCATTAAAGAACTATAAAAAACCCAATTCTATTGTCTAAAACACACATTGCAAATATACAAATATTTATTCTCTCCACATGTCAGAGCCATTCATTTCATGGTTTGGAAATGGGGAGAACAGATTCCCCTTAAACTGAAAGTCAGCAGGTGTTTCTTTACAGTTAACTTTAGCAAAATTCATACAAAATAGTAATTAACAATGATCTTCTTTACTTGTTAACTCACAAGGAGACACCTTCAAACTGCATTTTATTAAAGTTTCTGTACTGAAATGTAGAAAAACTGAACTATACAAATATTGAAAAGTTAAAAATTCCTTAATTTTCTATTCCTGGTACCACTACCACAATTTACAGAGCAATATACCTGATGTAATGAAAAGAAAAAGAAAAAGCTACAACAGATAGAAGGCCTCAGGAATGTACATCTAATTGACACTACATTGCATTAATCAATAGCTGCACTTTTTGCAAACTGTGGTTATAACAGTCCTGAACAAGCAGGGTTTCCTGTTTAATCTGCAGTAACTTTTCTGACTATGGATCAGTGTTCCTTCTGTGGCAGATTTTTACAGTTCCTCTAATGCATTTGGGACAACTGTCTCAAAGTAACCTGCAGCTTTCCTGACAACTCCTCGCTCTCTCTCCTGCTAAGAACTGTAGCCTTTTCCTTCTGAGTTTTTAGAACCTTCTGCTACCATATCCACCACTTCCACCACCAGATCCATAACCACCACCACAGGGACTGCCTGAGCTTCTTCCACCAAAACTACCCCCTTTCATGGGTCCATAATTTGATTGCTGTTGTCCACTATAATTTCCAAAATCATTATAGTTTCCACCACCACCATAGTTACCTCCAAAATTTACTCCTTCATCATAACCATCATGTCCTCCAACACCGCCACCATATCCACCACCTTGGTTTCCACATCTTGGTCCACCACCAGCGTGACCTCCTCTACTACTATAACCAGGACCACTGCCATAGTTGCTAGCATCACCTCCAAATCCATCATATCCACCATCACCTCCTCCACAACTCCCTCTGCTGCCACACCTCCACCACCATAGCCTCCTCTTCCACCAAAGTTTCCACCATGGCCAAAGTTACCTCCACCACCTCCAAAGTTTCCTCCATGACCCATAAAGTTGCCAGATCCACCTCCACGACCTCTTTGTGATCCAGCAGATTGCATCTCTTGTTTAGAAAGGACCTTTATCACTTCACAATTATGCCCATTAATAGTGTGGTATTTCTGAGCAACAATTTTGTCAACTGTATCATGATCATCAAAAGTTACAAAAGCAAATCCTCTCTTTTTCCCATTCTGCCTGTCTTCCATAACTTCTATGGTTTCAAACTTGCCATACTTTTCAAAGTAGTCTCTCAAACTATATTCTTCTGTATCTTCTTTAATATCACCAACAAAAATTTTCTTCACTGTTAGATGGGCACCAGGCTTTGCAGAATCCTCTCTAGAAACAGTTCTCTTTGGTTCCACTACATGCCCATCAACCTTGTGTGGTCGAGCACACATTGCTGTGTCCACTTCTTCAACACAGGAGTAAGTCACAACACCAAAGCCTCTGGAACGTTTGGTGGGGGTCTCTCATCACCACACAATCTGTAGGTGTGCCCCATTTCTCAAAATCGTTCTCTTAAGCTACCATCTGTAGTTTCAAAGCTCAGACCACCAATAAACAGCTTTCTCAACTGCTCTGGTTCCTTGGGATCATGACCCTCCATTTTGAGACCAGACTCACCTCTTCCAATTCGAGTTCAATATGGGACCCTGAAGTACTTCAGATTATTCCTATCGGGGGGCGGGGGGGGAGGGGGAAAGCTAAAATCTTATCATCTGCTAACTTGAATAAAAGGATCTTGTCTTCTTTAAGTAGACTGTCATTTAGGAATTGCTCTTACATGAATGAACACATATAGATGCTTTAATTATTAACTTATTTAATCTTTCTGACAACAAAATAGGTGTAATCATTGTATACATGGGGAAACTGGGCATATTGGTTGAGTAACTTGTCCAAAGTCATAGAGTTACTACCTATGTCGATGCGATCCCTGGGTTGGGAAGATCCCCTGTAGGAGGGAAAGGCAACCCACTCCAGTATTTTTGCCTGGAGAATCCCATGGACAGAACTACAGTCTGTGGGGCTGCAAAGAGTCAGGCACAACTGAAGTGACTTAGTACGCATGCACAAGAGACACTCTTTGGTCATATTTTTAGCCAGCCATCACTACTGTTTACTAGCAAGCAATATCAGTGCTGTTAGCACACCAGCCACCTCATGAAAACCTTGGAAGGAGATTTAAATGTTTTTTTTTTTTTTTTTTTTTTTAATACAGCTGAATCTGGCTCTAATGTGCTGTTACTTAGCACTTTGTAACATTTTACAGATCCATGGCTTGGAAGACTGACTGGTCCAGGCTCTCAGTGTTTTACTAAATCATCTCTTATCCTTTGTTTCCACCACACGATATACTAAATAACTGTTAACTTTGGGTACATTTTAATTAATTTTATCTTAGTCTACCAATCTTAATTGATTCACTATTTTCACAGGCCGTTTAGCAATCATGTAAGTTCCTGTAAATTCCTTATACTTTCTTATTGGCATGGAGTCAAGATGGCGCTAAATGCATTGGGTTAGAATTCCACTTCATCCAATTAATTGATATGTAATTAAAAACACGTTTATTCTTCAGCAACATGGTGATAGTAATACATCCTTTTAGATTTGATAAGGATTCCTTGAGATTAAATGGGGTAGTTTGTCAAACCCCCAGCATGCAGTCAGTTACTGAGTAGGCCTTGAACATTTGGTGGTTCTTTAACTTTCTTAATTTTGAGCCATTTCTTCCAAAAATTCCAAATTTCCTTATGGTAAAAATGAACAATATTGGTAGAAGCATTATTCTTTTTTTCATGCACATGTTTTAAATATTAATGTCAAATTTATGGATAGCTTCTTTTATGGCTTTGTACTTTATATATTTTAAAGTTCTTCTATACTCCAAGATTGCAAATATATTTTTTGAATGCTTTTGTAGTTTTATTTTAAATACATTATGTTTTAATGATGTATAGCTGATTTACAATGTTGTGTTAGTTTCTGGTATTCAGCAAAGTGATTCAGTTATACACACATATTCTTTTTCATTTTCTTTTCCATTATGGTTTATTATAGGATATTGAATATAGTCCTTTGTGCAATATGATAGGACCTTATTGTTTATCCATTTTCCATATACAATATAATAGCTTGCATCTGCTACTCCCAAACTCCCAATCCACTGTTGGCAACCACAGGTCTGTACTGAATAGATGTTTATGTTTTCCATCTACCTCAAATATATGTTGCTTTTTGTCTTGGCATCAAGTTAGGAATCTAACCTTTTTTTTTCACCTCCATTTGTTCAGTCCTGTTCTCAGTAGTTTGGAATGCCCCTTAACCATGTATTCTGTTCTCCTCCATTTCTATATGTATATTAAGCTATCACTGTCATTCAATTCTGTTATATTTTTATAACATATTTTAAAATTTGATAGTGTAAATTCTCTTTCCTTCTTTTGATAAAATTCTTTTTGGCTATTTTTGTATCTTTTCTGAGAACT
>SJYT01065691.1:0-11548 GCA_006410635.1 Cephalophus harveyi | reverse complement strand
TTGAGGTATGTTCCTTCTATTCCTCCTTTCTGGAGAGCTTTTATCATAAATGGATGTTGAATTTTGTCAAAGGCCTTCTCTGCATCTATTGAGATAATCATATGGCTTTTATTTTTCAATTTGTTAATGTGGTGAATTACATTGATTGATTTGCAGATGGAAAATTCTTAAACAGGTGGGAATACCAGCCCACCTGACCTGCCTCCTGAAAAAATCTGTATGCTGGTCAAGAAGAAACAGTTAGAACTGGACATGGAACAACAGACTGGTTCCAAATCGGGAAAGGAGTATATCAAGGCTGTATACTGTCACCCTGCTTATTTAACTTATATACAGAATACATCATGAGAAACGCTGGGCTGGAGGAAGCACAAGCTGGAATCCAGATTGCCAGGAGAAATACCAATAATCTCAGATATGCAGATGATACCACCTTTATGGCAGAAAGCGAAGAACTAAAGAGCTTCTTGATGAAAGTGAAAGAGGAGAGTGAAAAAGTTGGCTTAAAACTCAACATTCAGAAAACTAAGGTCATGGCATCCAGTCCCATCACTCCATGGCAAATAGATGGGGAAACAATGGAAACACTGAGAGACTTTATTTTGGGGGGCTCCAAAGTAAGCTGTTGATACCCCTCTATCACTGGTACAAGGCTTAAAATGGCTTCCTCTTTGCTTGCACCAGTGACTCCCATTGGCCAAGCCTGACTGAAAACCAGTTGATAAAGGATTCTGGGGAACCAAGTTACAGGCTTACAGTCCCTACCGTTTATGGGATAGAGAAGGGAGAGTGTGCCATTGTGCCAACAGAAAAATAATTGGCACAGTAATGTTCTCAGGTAGATCTTTAATCATTTTGATCAATTAGGTAGAAAATTACCTCTGAATGAATTAGATAAGTGTATAATAATAATCACTTTCTTTCCCTTGATTTCTTAGGAAATCTTGCTTTTGAGACTTATTAAGAAGGTAGTAGCATGAGACAGAGATAGAGAGACAAGGATGGTTGAAAAGATGAAGAATGGACAGTGCAGATATATGGATAATTAACTTGATAAAACATGGGTTTTGAAAAAGACTTCATCTTTCTAATTAAAAAATAGTTTGTCTCTAAAACTGTGGAGGTAGGGCAATAACAATAAAAAACCTTTCTTTTTTATTTTTTAAATTTATTTTTTAATTGAAGGATAATTGCATTACAAAATTTTGTTGTTTTCTGTCAAACCTCAAAATGAATCAGTCATAAGTATACATATATCCCCTCCCTCTTGCACCTCCCTCCTTTCCCACCCCTCTAGATTGACACAGAGCCCCTGTTTGAGTTTCCTGAGACGTACAGCAAATTCCTGTTGGCTATCTATTTTACATATGGTAACATAAGTTTCCATGTTACTCTTCCCATACATTTTACACTCTCCTCCCCTGTTCCCATGTCCATAAGTCTGTTCTCTATGTCTGGCTCTCCATTGCTGCCTTTCAAATAGATTCTTTGGTACCATCCTTCTAGGAGAAGGGGATGACAGAGGGTGAGTTGGTTGGATGGCCACACTGACTTGACGGATATGAGTTTGAGCAAGCTCCGGGAGTTGGTGATGGACAGGGAAGCTTGGCTTGCTGCAGTCCATGGGGTCTCAAAGAGCCAGACACAACTGATTGGCTGAACTGAACTGAACAATATTTATCTTTCTCTTTCTGACTTGCTTCACTCTTTGTAATAGGCTCTAGGTTCATCCACCTTATTAGAAGTGACTCAAATTCATTCCTTTTTATAGCTGAGTAATACTCCATTGTGTATATGTACCACAACTTCTTTATCCATTCATCTGTTGATGGACATCTAGGTTGCTTCCATGTTCTAGCCATTATAAATAGTGCTGCAATGAACATTGGGGTGCATGTGTCTTTTTAAATTTTGAAAACCTTTCTTTTTGTCTGAGTACCAAGAGCCAGAGATCAAATTGCCAACATCCACTGGATCATTGAAAAAGCAAGACAGTTTCAGAAAATCATCTACTTCTGCTTTATTGACTATGCCAAAGCCTTTGACTATGTAGATCACAACAAACTGTGGAACATTCTTAAAGAGATGGGAATACCAGACCACCTGACCTGCCTCCTGAGAAATCTGCAGGTCAGGAAGCAACAGTTAGAACTAGACATGGAACAACAGACTGGTTCCAAATAGGAAAAGGAGCACGTCAAGGCTGTCTATTGTCACCCTGCTTATTTAACTTATATACAGAGTACATCGTGAGAAACGCTGGGCTGGATGAAGCACAAGCTGGAATCAAGATCACTGGGAGAAATATCCATAGCCTCAGATATGCAGGTGACACCACTGTTATGGCAGAAAGTGATGAAAAACTAAAGAGCCTCCTGATGAAAGTGAAAGAGGAGAGTGAAAAAGTTGGCTTAAAACTCAACATTCAGAAAACTAAGGTCATGACATCTGATCCCATCACTTCATGGAAAATAGATGGGAAAGCAATGGAAACAGTAACAGACTTTATATTTTGGGCTCCAAAATCACTGCAGATGTTGACTGAAGCCATGAAATTAAAAAGCACCTGCTCCTTGGAAGAAAAATATGACCAACCTAGACAGCATATTAAAAAGAAGAGACATTACTTTGCCCACAAAGGTCTGTCTAGTCAAAGCTATGGTTTTTCCAATAGTCATGTATGGATGTGAGAGTTGGACCATAAAGAAAACTGAGTGCCAAAGAATTGATGCTATTGAACTGTGGAGTCGGAGAAGACTCTTGAGAGTCCTTGTACTGGAAGGAAATCCAACCAGTCCGTCCTAAAGGAAATCAGTCCTGAATATTCATTGGAGGAACTGATGCTGAAGCTGAAACTCCAATACCTTGGCCATACCATAAAGAAAACTGAGTGCCAAAGAATTGATGCTATTGAACTGTGGAGTCGGAGAAGACTCTTGAGAGTCCTTGTACTGGAAGGAAATCCAACCAGTCCGTCCTAAAGGAAATCAGTCCTGAATATTCATTGGAGGAACTGATGCTGAAGCTGAAACTCCAATACCTTGGCCGCCTGATGTGAAGAACTGACTCATTAGAAAAGACCCTGATGCTGGGAAAGATTGATGGCAGGGGGAAAAGGCGATGACAGAGGATGAGATGGTTGGATGGTATCACCAACTCAATGGACATGAGTTTGAGTGGACTCCAGGAGTTGGTGATAAACAGGGAGGCCTGGCATGCTGCAGTCCATGGGGTTACAAAGAGTCAGACACGACTATGCGACTGAACTGAGCAAGAGCCATTGAGTTTTATAAGAGGAGAGTGGTGGAATCTAGGTCACTAATTATATGACCTTACAAATTCTCCTTTGTAATGAAAGAAAAATGAATCAACAAAAAATTTTTTTAAATACATAAATTAGCACCTTCACTGTCTTCAGAGAGAGTAAAACATCAGATAGAGTTGTCCCCAAATTACCTTCTTTTCATCTTCCACCCAGGCATATCCACTAGCATTTGTAAAAGGGTCACATCACCATCAGTTGATACCTGATGTGGAATTTTTTTTAACTTCTTTATATTTCTTCCATTTTCACTCTGCTTCACAAAATACTTTATTAGAGTTCACAGGGGCTTTGTGGCTTATATGACTCAGAAATGAGTTAATTCCTGTTTTGTTAGGTGGCATAAAAACATCCAGTGAGCAATGCTGAGGAGGATGATTACTCTATGGATAAACATGTATCAGTTCAGTTCAGTTCAGTCGCTCAGTCGTGTCTGACTCTTTGTGACCCCATGAATTGCAGCACACCAGGCCTCCCTGTCCATCACCAACTCCCGGAGTTCACTCAGACTCATATCCATCGAGTCAGTGATGCCATCCAGCCATCTCATCCTCTTTCGTCCCCTTCTCCTCCTGCCCCCAATCCCTCCCAGCATCAGGGTCTTTTCCAATGAGTCAACTTTTAGCATGAGGTGGGCAAAGTACTGGAGTTTCAGCTTTAGCCTCATTCCTTCCAAAGAACACCCAGGACTGATCTCCTTTAGAAAGGACTGGTTAGATCTCCTTGCAGTCCGAAGGACTCAAGAGTCTTCTCCAACACCACAGTTCAAAAGCATCAATTCTTCGGTGCTCAGCTTTCTTCACAGTCCAATTCTCACATCCATACATGACCACTGGAAAAACCATAGCCTTGACTAGATGGACCTTTGTTAGCAAAGTAATGTCTCTGCTTTTTAATATGCTATCTAGGTTGGTCATAACTTTCCTTCCAAGGAAGATCATTTCAAAGATTGTTTTGAAAATTCTACTCTGTAGTAAAGCACATTTAATTTTTTAAATATTGTGAGTGTAAAACATTAGCTTTTAAAATGAACTTTGTTCCTTGCCAGGATGTGTGAGTTAGTCTATATATTATATATACATATATAATATATATGTATAATTTATGACTATATTTTGTGGGGTAACACTATCCAATGATGTTCCAGAGACTTCTTTCAGAATTATGAAATGTTTAAAAATTATAAAAATTGAAATATCCTTCTAGAACTTCATTTTTAAAGCTGCCACTTGCTCTCATCATGAAATGCATACTATATTTTCATTGTAAAGTAATATGGAAATAATAAATTCATATAAATATATTTATATTTTCACATGATGAAAAGGAGTATTTCTGTCAGATGCTTTTCTTAAGTTTGTGCATAGTTCTCCACCCAGTTTTCCTGTGTCTGAAGTAAGTCAATCCTTTTCAGAGTTAATCCTCCTAGGAAAACACTGGAAGGGTGAAAGCAGTGGATCAAGTCACATTGGTGTGTGTAACTTAAACTTTTCACCTCTTGGAGGTAATAGGGTAAACATTCAAGCCACAGCTATAGAGAACTGCATAGAGACCCCAGAGGGGTCGTTTCACAGATGGCCTGTATTTAATTCCATTTGGGCGGTCTGCACAGGTGTGGCTGTGCTGCTTCTTCAAATAACAAGACTTTTCCATACCTGTGATGGTAGAAAAAACGATGGTCCCCGAGTTGTCCATTTCCTATAGATCCAGAACCTGGCATCTTACATGGCAAAAAAGGGATTTTTCAGATGTGATTAAGAATGTTGTAAAAGGAGATTATTCTGGATTATCCAGTGGGCTCAATCTAACCACATGGCTCTTTAAAAGTGGACTTTTTCTCAGCTGTGATGAGAGTGAGATGTGACGATGCAAGAAGAGCAAGGAGGAGGTGTAATATTGATGACTTTGAAGATAGAGAAAGAGGCCCAAAATCGAGGAATGTAAGCAGCCTCTGGAAGCTGAAAAAGGCAAGGAAACAGATTCTCTCGGAGCCTGCCGAAAGGATAGCTGTGAAAACACCTTGATTTCAGGTCAGTGAGACCTGTGCCTAATTTCTGACCTACCAAACTGTAAGATAATAAGTTTGTGTTATTTTAACCCTAGGTTTATGGCAACTTGTTACTGCAAAAATAGAAAACGAATATACCTACAAAGCCACTGCTCCACACCCACTGCTTCCTCAGCCATCCTGAGCCTCCTTTTGGGACTCTCAGTCCATAAACAAACGGGTAACCCCTGGCCTGGCAAAGTTCCCTGGGGCCCTGTCCCAACACAGCACAGCTTTTGTTCTGACTGGACTACACCCAGCTTAACCAGTTGTGAAATATTTTGAACATTACTTTCAATTTCAGGGACCTAAGTCAGTGACTTTCAACCTTTTTTGACTCCACCCTACCTATACTAAGATACACATTTTTATTTCAAACTAAGACATAAGACATATTCCCACACATACAAATTATATAACTGAAACTAAGGTTTCATGAAACTGTATTTGGCTTTACTGTTTGCATTGCACTGTGATATTTTCATTTCTATTCTCTTCTATTTTGTTAGTGTAAATTTCAACCCACTAAACTGATTTCATGATTCAGTACCAAGATGTAGAGTTTTTGATGGAGAATATATTTCTTTTTATCATTTCTTAATTAATTTATTCTTTTGGCCACACTTCACAGCATGTGGGATCTTAGTTCCTCCACAAAAGATCAAACCTGCAGTGGAGTTGCCAGGTCTTAACCACTGGACTGCCAGGGAAGTACCAGTTCTGTATTATTTTTAAAGGAAGTTGACTTTGTTCAGAATTTAAATAGTTGCTATATGTAACCTTGCTGCTGCTAAGTCACTTCAGTTGTGTCCAACTCTGTGCGATCCCATAGACGGCAGCTCACCAGGCTCCTCCGTCCCTGGGATTCTCCAGGCAAGAACACTGGAGTGGGTTGCCATTTCCTTCTCCAATGCAGGAAAGTGAAAAGTGAAAGTGAAGTCACTGAGTCGTGTCCAACTCTCAGCGACCCCATGGACTGCAGCCCACCAGGCTCCTCTGTCCATGGGATTTTCCAGGCAAGAGTACTGGAGTGGGGTGCCATTGCCTTCTCCGATATGTAACCTTAATTCATTGTTATTAAATGTCATTTATGGATGTACTAAAAATGTATCCATTTTCTCAAAGTGAGCATCAAACCCATGACAGTTTGTAAATTAAGCCTGACAGTATGAGAAAGGCACCACAACAAGGGGGTGGGGGGTTGCATTTTAGGAACAATTTTTAAATGAATAGATACAGTCATTGGGCACATGTATTTAGTGTTCTGCTTTCTGTTGCTCAATTTTTTCATTTCTGCTTTTATGTTGAATATTTCCTTTTTTGTGCTTTTAAAATATTACCTATTTCCTTTTCTAGATTTGTTATGTTAATTTATGGCATTTATTTTTTTTTTTCCAGGTCTTAACCACTGGACTGCCAGGGAAGTACCAGTTCTGTATTATTTTTAAAGGAAGTTGACTTTGTTCAGAATTTAAATAGTTGCTATATGTAACCTTGCTGCTGCTAAGTCACTTCAGTTGTGTCCAACTCTGTGCGATCCCATAGACGGCAGCTCACCAGGCTCCTCCGTCCCTGGGATTCTCCAGGCAAGAACACTGGAGTGGGTTGCCATTTCCTTCTCCAATGCAGGAAAGTGAAAAGTGAAAGTGAAGTCACTGAGTCGTGTCCAACTCTCAGCGACCCCATGGACTGCAGCCCACCAGGCTCCTCTGTCCATGGGATTTTCCAGGCAAGAGTACTGGAGTGGGGTGCCATTGCCTTCTCCGATATGTAACCTTAATTCATTGTTATTAAATGTCATTTATGGATGTACTAAAAATGTATCCATTTTCTCAAAGTGAACATCAAACCCATGACAGTTTGTAAATTAAGCCTGACAGTATGAGAAAGGCACCACAACAAGGGGGGGGGGTTGCATTTTAGGAACAATTTTTAAATGAATAGATACAGTCATTGGGCACATGTATTTAGTGTTCTGCTTTCTGTTGCTCAATTTTTTCATTTCTGCTTTTATGTTGAATATTTCCCTTTTTGTGCTTTTAAAATATTACCTATTTCCTTTTCTAGATTTGTTATGTTAATTTATGGCATTTATTTTTTTTTTCCTTATTACTATTTATAGCTGTGGTATCATTTCAGGCACTTTGACTTTGTTTTAGTAGCCTCTTAATTTGAAGTCCTGGTGGAGTTTAAATGTGAGTTTCAATTATGTTTATTATGACTCAGTTAGCTTTTCTAGGTATTGGTAGCAAAAAAAAAGTTTGACAATTATACTGTGTATGCTTTCACTAGTTTATTTTGTGGAACAAATCATCTCCCTAATCCTTGTGGCTTACAGCGTGCATGCTTGCTCAGTTGCGTCCAACTCTGCCGACTGTATGGACTGTAGCCCACCAGGTTCCTCAGTCCATGGGATTCTCCAGGCAAGAATACTGGAGTGGGTTGCCATTTTCCTCCTCCAGAGTATCTTCCTGACCCAGGGATTGAACCTGGGTCTCCTGTATTATAGGTGGATTCTTTACCACTGAGCCACTGGGGAAGCCCCTGGCTTACAACAGCAATGGTTTAGTGCTCCTCTACTGCACCTGTTTGCTACAGCTCTGTTCCAGGATCTTTATTCCAGGATGTAAACTGAAGGAACAGCCCTGTGTGAGACATGCCGGTCCATGGCTGAATCACAAGATGTCTCTTAAAAGCATCTGCTCAGATGTGGAGCATACATCACTTCTGCGTGCATTCCTTAGGTTCATGCAAGTCATAAGGCTAAACCTGATGGCATAATCCTTTCATAGACAGGGCAGTAAATAATAGGGAAACAATAGTAAAATCTAACCTCATGTTATCCCCTGTAATGCTTCAACCCAAAAGGTTTATCCTTGCATCTCTGTCAGTTCAAAACTCTATTTAATTGTTGGATTAGATCTGAGATTTACCATTATAGCATTTACATTTCCATTTTCAAATGGATCTTTAATCATGATAAAATACTGTTTGTCTCCCTTAATGCTTTTGCTATAAAATTAGCTATGCTGATCATGTTTTTACAGGCCATGCCAGGCCGTGGCTACTATGAGTTATAATAACATTAGGAAAGCAGTATTTTTCTAACTTAACCTATACCCACAGCAATGCCAGACCTCATCACTCAAAATTCACCAGCTATTGCATGGGCTAATTCAAGGAGCCCTGTGGTTCCCAGGAGGATCCTTCTTGGTACCTCTCTAGCCTGGGTCCCCGGTATGCCAAGAGATGAGCAATATTTCCTCTGTAGACCTCCATACATCTCTCTGTGTTCGCACATCTCACACCTTCAGAGGTTCTGGGGAGTTCACTCTTCCTAAATTAATAGTCATCTTTCCCCAGAGCTTTGGCTCAATTCCTAAGATACAACTGGATAATGAATGATATGATTAATATACTGCACCAAACTCAAAATACCCCAAACCTTTCATTTCAGTTCAATTGCAGCCAAATCTTTCATTTCAGTAAACTGATTTCTCTCTCCCTCCTTGCTACTTGCTTTCCTCCCCGCTTCACCCTCCCTGTCTCCAGCATCCCTTCTCCCCTCTCTACATGAGGCTCCTCTGCTGTTCCTGCTGGTGTATCCTGTAATAAACCAATGCCACCCTGGAATCTTTGTGAAACTGATATAATTTAAACACCAGGTTTTTATTGTGCTTGTACAGACAGGCACTATGAATTGTAGGTCATTCTTGCTTTATTGCTGTGCTTAGTCGCTCAGTCGTGTCCGACTCTGCAACCCCACAGACTGTAGTCTGCCAGGTTCCTCTGTCCGTGGGGATTCTCCAGGCAAGAATACTGGAATGGGTTGTCATGCCTTCCTCCAGGGGATCTTCCTGACTCAGGGATCAGACCCAGGTCTCCTGCATTACAGGCGGATTCTTTGCTGTTTGAGCCACTTGCTTTATTAAAATATTATTTAAAAACATTTTATCACAGTAATCACATATGGAAAAAGCAATGTACTAGGGTTTATAATGAAACTGTGGTCTACTGTCCTATCTCCCCCACCCCTAATTCGATTTCCCAGGAGGAATCACTTTTGTTTCTGTTTCAAGGATTTTTGATGGTTACTTCCCTAATTCTAAAAAATGAGCCTTTACTACTATTTCTTGATTTACTGGTAAATCACTGTATTAAAATGACAAGATTTGTTCCCCTCTTCCGTATGTTCTCCTCAGTCTTCCTCCTGCTTTCTGTACTTGTACCTTTACTTTCAAATTATAGACGTTGGCATTTATATTTTCTCTGAAATGAAGTGAAAGTCACTCAGTTGTGTCTGACTCTTTGCGACCCCATGGACTGTAGTCCCCATGGAATTGTCCAGGCCAGAATACTGGAGTGGGTAATTCCTTTCTCCAGGGGATCTTCCCAACCCAGGGGTTGAACCCAGGTGTCCCACACTGCAGGCGGATTCTTTACCAGCTGAGCCACAAGGGAAGCCCATATTTTCTCTAGTAACCATAATTAACTTTTCCCTGAACTAATTCATAGGTTGCTTCTAAAAAATGAAAACTGCTAACACCATTGACATAACTGTGTAAGTATTGTTGATAGGAAAATTAGATAGTAAGATTTTATTTTCCTCTCTACAGGGGCTCTACAGATCATATAACAAACAGACTGTTTGGATTTAAGTTTTCACTAGACTTATTTGATTTTCTATTTCCATCTCTTTTTAGTTATGCTGAAAATCTTTGTTCTGATGACAATACATATTAGTATTTACAGGGTTATGTTACTCTTTACCTCACAAAGTTTTATTTTTTTAAATATCAACTGTAAAAGTTGAAAGAATAGTATAATAAATGCCTGTATACCATTTATCTAGATTCACAGATGATTAGATTTTTTGCCACATTTGCTTTCTCTTTTTTGCTTTTGCTGAGTCATTTGGAAACAAGTTACAGACAGCATGACAATTCACCATTTGCATGTTTCTCTTGGAACAAGGACATTTTCTTATAAAACCGCAATCCTATGATCGGACCCAAGAAATTTAATATTGATTCTATTATACCTATGACTTAACCCATATCCAAATTTCCCCCATTATCACCCAAAATATCCTTTATAGCTTTTCTTCTATCCAAATTTCAATCAGGGCTCACTCATTATACGTAATAGAAATATGTCTTTAGTCTTCTTGATTGTCCTTTAGTTTTCATTTGTCTGGTCTTTCATGATACTTGACAATTTTTTCTTAATAATTTTAGTTATTTATTCACTGCGCTGGGTCTTTGTTGCTGTGTAGGCTTTTCTCTAGTTGTGGCAACAGGAGATAGTCTCTAGTTGTGGTGCGCGGGCTTCTCATTGCTGTGGCTTCTCTTGTCACAGAGCACAGGCTGTAGGACACACAGACTTAAGTATTTGCAGCTCCTGGGCTCTAGAACACAGGCTCGATAGTTGTGGCATAAGGCTTTAGTTGTTCCTCGTCATGTGAGACCTTCCTGGATCAGGGATGAAACCTGTGTCTCCTGCATTGGCAGGTGGATCTTTATCACTGGGTGACCATGGAAACCCTGACACTGACAATTTTGAAGAGCCCAGGAAATTACTTTGTAGAATGTCCTACATTCTAAATTTATCCCATTGCTTTATCATGATTAGATTCAAGTGCAACATCGTTTTTAAGAATGTCATAGGAAAAGCGTGTCCTTCCATCATATCACATCATGATTCTAGTTTGTCTCACTCTTAATGATGCTAAGAAGCTTTTTGACACAGATAGTGTCAGATTTCTCCAATGCAAAGGTACTGTTGCTCTTGTAATTAGTAATCTGTGTGGGGTGATTCTTCAAGACAAATCACCTGTTTCCTAATCACCCTCCACTCAATAGTTTTGGCAAACACTGATGCCTATTTTCATACTGTTCATGGGGTTCTCAAGGCAAGAATACTGAAGTGGCTTGCCATTCCCTTCTCCAGTAGACCACATTTTGTCAGAACTCTCCACCATGACCCGTCAATCTTGGGTGGCCCTATCTGGCATGGCTCATAGTTTCATTGAGTTAGACAAGGCTGTGGTCCATGTGAATAGGAAAGACTAGAGATCTCTTTGGACTCTTGTTGACCATGATGGCTACTCCATTTCTTCTGAGGGATTCCTGCCCACAGTAGTAAATAAAATGGTCATCTGAGTTAAATTCACCCATTCC